>PVKC010016477.1:0-20766 GCA_004027635.1 Crocidura indochinensis
GCTCTTCCGATCTCTCCTGGCTATTTGCTCAGAAGTCGCTCCTGGCAGGCACGGGGGACCATATGGGGAACCGGGGAATTGAACCGAGGTCCGTCCTAGGTTAACGCAGGCAACCTTACCTCCAGCGCCATCGCCCGGCCCCCAAAATATTTTTTCCAATGTTGGCTTATTAGTGTCTCATCAGTCACCATTTTCATGATCATGTATTTCTAAACCTTTGAATTTAAATTGGATCTAGGGACACAAGTTTTGAATAACCTCTGTATGCGTCCGTGTACCATAAATAAATGAAATCATTTTTTGTGTGTGCCACGGTTGTGATGTACAAATGTGATGGTTTACGCTACAGGGAGGGTGAAGACTTGAGAAATTAAGCACAAGAAATGAATAAAAACTACCTTTAAATTAATTATGGGGTAGAATCATATACTTAAAATTTAACTTTTTTATTATTTTGGATTTTGGGCCACGCCTGGCAGTGCACAGGGGCTCCTGGGCTCTTCGCTCAGAAATCGCTTCTGGTAGGCTCAGGGGACCATATGAGATGTTGGAAATCAAATCCAGGTCTGTAGTGGATTGGCTGCATGCAAGGCAAACCACCTACTGCTGTGCTATTACTCCAACTCCAACTTTATTATTATTGAGGTAACAATAGTATGCCAATACTATGTCAATATAACATTATGTTAATATTATGCCTTATAATAGTGTTAATATTAAGCTTTTTTGCCCCTTAATCTGCCAAACTTCTCCACCTTTATACTTTCCCTTTTTTAAAATACAGTTTTTTATTTTATTGAAACCATGTGATTAACAAAATCTTTGAAAATTGTATTTCAGACATACTATATCAGGGCCAGTTTTACCACCGCTGTGATCTCCCTCCACTAATGTTCCTGGAGTACATCTTATGCTACCTTCTATCCCAACCCCCCTCCACCCTCAGCCTGCCAGTATAAGAGGCCCATTTTAAGTTTAGATTGTTAGAGTTTGGGACTCTTGATTCTATTATTGTTGACTTTCTCTTGCATATTTATTTCTGCCTTTATTATTATTATTATTATTATTATTATTATTTTTGGTTTTTGGACCACACCTGGTGGCACTAAGGAGTTAATCCTGGCTTTGTGCTCAGAAATTGCTCCTGGCAGGCTCAGCCATCAATGGGATGTTGGGGATCAAACCCAGGTTTGTTCCGGGTCGGCTGCGTACAAGGCAAATGCCCTAACACTGTGCTTTCTGGCCCCCAATTTCTGCATTTTTAAATCTCCAATGTACCTGAGGCCACTTGACCTCTGGTCCCCATCTTTTCATATTTGTTTTACTCCTCCACTCAAATTCTTTCCTTCACCTTGCTATACTCTTAGGCCAAGGGTATTTGCAACAACTCCCATTTAAACCATTGTATTTCTTCATACAATTATTCTAATTACCACATATAAGGGATATTATTCTGTATTTATCCTTCTTCTGGCTTACTTAATTTAACAAGAAAGGAAGGAAGGAAGGAAGGAAAAGAAAGGAAGAAAGAAAGAAGGAAGGAAGGAGAGAGAAAGAAAGACAAAGAAAGAAAGAAAGAAAGAAAGAAAGAAAGAAAGAAAGAAAGAAGAAAGAGGGCCAGGCGGTGGCGCTGGAGGTAAGGTGCCTGCCTTGCCTGCACTAGCCTAGGACGGACCGTGGTTCGATCCCCCGGTTTCCCATATGGTCCCCCCAAGCCAGGAGTGACTTCTGAGTGCATAGCCAGGAGTAATCCCTGAGCATCACTGGGTGTGGCCCAAAAACCAAAACAAAAAAAAAAAGTAAGAAAGAAAGAAAGAAAGAAAGAAAGAAAGAAAGAAAGAAAGGAGAAAAAGAATAAGAGGCTGAATCCTTCACACCAGACACAAAGATTAATTTAAAATAGTTTAAAGACTGCAATATTAGACCCAAGGATCCAAATCCATAAAGCACACTGAAAACAATAAAGGCAAAACTCTACATGACTATGAAGTTACAGGAATGTTCAATCTCCACTGGCAAAACAAAAACAACAATATATAAATAAGGCGACATCAAATTAAAAGCTTTTTGCACTGAAAAAAATGATAAAACCAAAATAACCCTAATAAATGGAAGAAAATAGTCTCATGCCATATATCATATAAAGGGTTAATATAAAATATACATAATCATAAAACTCAAAAAAAAAGCATTATCCCATTAACAAAAAGAGGAATTGAACAGTTCATCAAAGAAGACATATATGGCAAATAGGCAAATAAAAATATTCATGATCACCTTTGATCAAGCAATGAAAATCAAAATGACAACAAAATATCATCCAGATCAGTGAGAATAGTTTATATGAGAAAACCCAGAAAAAATAAATGCTGGGGGAAATGCAGAGAAAAAAACCATTCATTTTTTGTTGTAGATCTATTGTCTTGTTCAGCCTCTCTGGAAAACAGTATGGAAACTTCTTTAAAATTCAAAATAGAACTACCGCAATATCTAGCAATTCTGCATTGCTTCTCCAACTACCGCCTACGAATAGAACTACAATATCCTTCTATAAGTGGGTGTGAGTGTCTATGTAAAGGACTCCTCTATGTTTGTCTAATTTTATTGTAGTACTTTATATTAATAATTATATTATGGTATATTTTATTATAACCATTTCAATATGATACTGAATTATTAATAATACAGCCATTTCAAGCATTAAATGTTTAAACACCAATCCCACCACCAGTGTGACCTTTTTACCAGTGTTCCTAATTTCCCACCTGCTATCATAATCTGCTTTCTTGCAGGCACAAAGGAATTTAGATCATAAAAGCAAATTTACAACATAAAGACAAATGGAATGATCAAAACTTAAATCAAAAAAGGTCAATTTGAAATAGCATATTATTATATATACTTCCATGATGTTATATATGTCCATAATGCTACAAAAGTAATTTCTAAGATTAACTTGTCTGTGGTTCTAAGAAGCCTTCAGTGTTACTGTTCCTGGTACTTTATTTAAAGAAAATGCTGGGTCCTGAGCAGTGGCACAGGGCATAAGGCGTCTGCCTTGCACACACTAAGTTAGGATGGACTGTGGTTTGATCCTTCAGCATCCCATATGGTCTCTCAAGCCAGGAGTGATTTCTCAGTGCATAGCCAGGAGTAATTCCTGAGGGTCACTGGATGTGGCTGAAAAACAAACAAACAAACAAAGTAAAAAAAAAAAGAAAAAAGAAAATGCATCACATAATTAACATAGTTAGATATATTTGTTTCTAGATAAGTGAGAGCAAAGTTATTGTTTAAAAATAATAGAAAGAAAATATAAAAAAAGAAAAAGGAAGAAAAGAAAGAAAATGATGAAAAAAAGAAGGGCCGGAGTGATAGCATAGATGTAGGACATTTGCCTTGCATGCAGCCAAACCTGTACAGACCCTGGTTTGATTCCTGGCATCTCATCTGGTCCCTTGAGCCTGGCAGGAGCGATTTCTAAGTGCAGAGCCAGAAGTAACTGCTGACTGCCTCAGGGTCTGATCCCCTCAAAAGACCCCCCAAAAAATAAAGTAGCAAGCATATTTGTCAAAATTATTGTACCATATTTTTTTTTCTATAAAATGCACCTGACCATAAGATTCACATGGTTTTTAGATTCTCCTCCCCTGCACTCAAGTTCAACGTCAGGTGGCATTTGCTACATAAGATGCACTTTTGGGGGGGAAAAGTGCATCTTACTGTTTGAAAAATATGGTATCCCCAATGAAATCTTTAATACAGTGGCAGAAAGTTTAGTAAGATCTTTTTGTTAGCTGTCCATTTTGTTAAATTGCTATGTTCTGTGAGGATGATAGCATAAATAAATGCAATTGTCCAGAAATTCAAAGCACAATTACTGATACTGTGACTTTTATGTGTATGTACTTAGCTGCCAAGCTTTATGTAAGATGGATGATATTGGTGGGAGGGTGCCCACATTAGCTCCAAAAAGCCCTGATGATATCAGCTCCAATACTGGCATACCTATAGTTTGGTCAGATTGCTGTCTTTAAAGAGAATCATAGAGGGGTGTTGAGGCAGGATCATTGGCAAAACTGTGATTCTCAGTGATGAATGCAGCGGGCATGGCTTTGGTAGGTTGGGCACTTGCCCAACATTTCTTTCCTCCTGAGGTTGCCTGTTTTCTGCTATGTTTTTGGTTTACCTATGCTTTTTTATGGACTGGTTTACATCTCTTTTGAGAAAAGAATGAGTCTATGGAGCTGGCCCCATGTGAACATGGTGATTGCATTTGTGGATAGTCAAGGATGGTAGATTTCTTTGTAATATTCCCATTAGATATGTTGTAATACTATTGGGCTGACACTATTGTTAAATTTTGTGGTGTCAAAGTAGTCCTGAATTTTAGTATTTATTGATATTAAATAAATTTTAAGTCATGGAACTGGGCTATTTCTATTGGAAGGTGTAGGGGGTGATGTTGGGCTGTTGTAGTTTATGCAAATAAGGGCATCTGCCCCTATATGTTCTTATAATTTCACAGAGGTCAGCCTAAACCCCACTACTTGGGAAGTATTAGCAGCCTATTTTCTTTTGGAGCTTCATAGGTTCAGTCTTTCTCTTGACTATGGGTCCATACAGCCAATTTCCTCCACACTTCCCAATCACAGTTAGATATTTTGGTTTGCTCAAAATGAATGGTGCATATAATTAGAAAAGGAGATGAAAGTTTCTTGACATGACTCATTCTTTGTGAATCTATTCTGACTTCCTCTAGTATTTTGGTGTTCTCTATGGGGTCAAAATTATGAGCTTTTCTGCTCAAAGCAAATGATTGTAAGATAATTCTATTACTCTATGAGATAGCATTAAAAAGAGAGTGCATATCCGTACTTTTGTTGATATAACAGTTTATAATTCTGCATATTTATGCTGCATATATGTGTCACAATTATAAATGCATATGGTGTCACTCCCAACTTAGGGATCATTTCTTGAGGGCTTGGGGTCCATTTGGGATGCTAGGGATTGAACCTGGGTTGATGACCTGCAAGGCAAGTTCCATAGCTGCTGTATTATCTTTACTGCCCATGCCTATATATATATCTATCTATATATATATCTATATCTTAAGGGTACAATTTTCGGGGGCCCGGGAGATAGCATGGAGGTAAGGCGTTTGCCTTTCATGCAAAAGGTCATCGGTTCGAATCTCGGTGCCCCATATGGTCCCCCGTGCCTGCCAGGAGCAATTTCTGAGCATGGAGCCAGGAGGAACCCCTGAGCACTGCCGGTTGTGACCCAAAAACCAAAAAGAAAAAAAAAAGGGTACAATTTTCATCCTTCTTTAAAATATACTTTGGGGTCAGAGATAGTACAATCGGTAGGGTGCTTGAGAATTCATGGCATTTTATATAATCCTCTTAGCCTAGTCAGAGTTTACAACAAATAATAATCTCTAAGGATACACACAACAAAACAAACAATAAAATGTATTTTGCCACACTACACCGCATCAGAGTACCAGTGCCCATACCCTTGAAAAAAAGTATCCTTAAAAATTAAGTTAAATATTAACTTTATCCTACTCCCCATACCAAAATTTTATTTCCATTAAAATTTGGTTATAAGACCTAGTTCCTATGGACTAGAGTGATCATACAGAGGGTAGGGCTTTTGCTGCAAATAGTTGGCCCAAGATTGATGTTTGCTACAAAATATAACCCATCAGTCTGTCCAGGAGTGATCACTAAGTGAATAGGCATGAGTAAACCGTGATCACCAGTGTATTTTCTTCCCAAACCTCTTCTAAGCTCCACAAAACCCCCTATTTTTTCCTTTTATTTTATTGTAAAAATTTTTATATAGTGACAAGTACTAGTTGTCTTCATAATGTTTTTCATACCAAAAATCGAAACAGAAATTTATAAATTGCTTGTTAGAACCAATTTAAAGTCTTGTTTATAATTCATATTTTTGTTTTATTCTTATAGATTTTTATTAAAAGTGATCAGAAGGCTAAACACAACAAAGAATTGTAAAAGATTATACTTTTCTATTCATCAGCTAAAGAATAATTGTATTTAACTGTTCAAACATTATTTGATTTGAAAATTTGTATTTATTTTCTCTCATGTATATAATTTTGTACTGAACTGAAATATATTACCACTTAGCCAAGTTGGAAACATGGCCATTAGATTTTATAGTTGTGATGTCGTTTTAAACGTAAGTTGTCTCTGGTTATAGCATTCTGAAAACACCCAATTTCATACATTTACATATGTGTATAGTAATGCCATTGGGCAAGTTTTCATTGATATAGTCTCATTTGGTTTTCATAATAATCTATATTGCCATTTATATTTTATGAAAGTTAGACAGGATTTATCATGTGCAATCATCTTTTTTTATTTTAGTGTTTATTCACATATTTATTTAAAACACTATGTTACATTATTATTGTTAATATTTTCTTTTTAGTTGTCTTTCATTGAAGTTAAGTAACAGTCACTTATTTTTTTATTTTTATCTTTCTGGTTTTTGGGTCACATCCAGCAGTGCTCAGAGTTACTCCTGGCTTTGCGCTCAGAAGTTGCTCCTGGCAGGCACGGGGGGACCATATGGACTGCTGGGATTTGAACCACCGTCCATCCTGGATCGATTACTTGCAAGGCAAATGCCCTACTGCTCTACTATTTCTTCAGCTCCATAACAGTCACTTCTGAAGGTCATATCTTTCTTAAATGGCAAGGCCAAGCTTTGAGCTAGGTTTCTGATAACAGATTTTATGCTTATACTCTGGGTAATGTGACAGCAGACTGCCTGGATTTATTACAGTTCTCTAATTAGATGTTTTTGACCTCAGAAGGATGGTTGGTAGTATTCCCATACAATTTATCAGTATACATTACAGCAAGTTGCTAATATCCATTACAGAAACTCTTGGCTATAGTTCACTTAAGAAAGAGCATAAAGAAACAGAAAGTCCTTTGTGGAAATATATCAGACATTCAAAGTATAAAAATTAAAACCATTGAAATAAAAAACCATTTTATATATTGCCTATTTGTATATTTATTTGTGGAGCCGAAGAGATAGCATGGAAGTAAAGCGATTGCCTTTCATGCAGAAGGATGGTGGTTTGAATCCCGGCATCCCATGTAGTCCCCTGAGCCTGCCAGGAGCGATTTCTGAGCATAGAGCCAGGAGTAACCCCTGAGCGCTGCCCTGTGTGACCCCAAAACAAACAAACAAACAAAAATTGTATGTTTATTTGTGATTGCTGATATTGAATTTAGAAGCATGTGAGGTATGTACTCTATCAATGAGCCAGGTTTTGGATCCCAGTTGTCCATTGCTTTTTAAGAACTTGATAATAAAAATTTTGTACACTTTAGATTCTAGTACAAAGGGTGGGGAAGGCAGAAGTTGTGTACAGACATTCTGATATTATTAGTCATTCTTCTTGAAGAAGCAGCAGAGTTTTATAGGTTTTAGTGCTGTTCACTTTCATTTATGGGATCCTATTTCCATTACTAATACTAACTGGCATTTGACCTTTTATGCTTGTGATGTTGACATTAATATCTATGTCTTCAATGTACAGTATAGGCTTTGTGTTTTAAGTCAGAAATTTGTTTTATCCTACTACATTCTGCATTATTGTGCAAATTTTCCTTCCACCCACCCTCTTGATAGAGAAGTTTTACTGATACTATATTTATCCTGAATTTCTTCTTAAAAGTTCAAAATAAAAACATCTTGCAATTTTGGTTATAATCCAACAATCATTTTAATATGGAAAACTAATAAATTTTTTTTGTTTTGCACCAAAGCTTACTCTGAATTGTGAGTCAAAGCAAAATATTTTCTTATTAAAACGATAGAGTGAAGAGAGGGAAAAAACAATAAGAATGACAATAACAAAAAATAACAATAACAATAGCAAAAAGTGTATTTGTGTTTTAAATTTTTCTTTATTTAAATACTTTGGTTTATAAAATTGCTCGTAATACAGTTGTTTTTGGCCTTTAATGCTTCAACACCAATCCCAGCAATATTCTAACATTCCCTCCACCATTGACAGGCATTAAAATTCTTTAAAATTCTTTACTATATTTTGCTTGCACAATTAAATGGTAATAGAATTATTGATAAAACTTCAGTAACAGAACACTTATGGAAATTATATAAATTATTTTTTCCCTTTTATAGTTTTTGGGCCATGCCCAATGACGCTCAGGGGTTATTCCTGGCTCTGCACTCAGAAATCGCTCCTGGCTTTGATGACCATATGGGATGCTGGAGATCAGGTTCTTGTCCTGGGTCAGCCACATGCAAGGCAAACACCCTACCCCTGTGCTATCTCTCAGACCTTGGAAATTGTTATATTTTATTTTTAAATTAATATCTTTATTTAAACACCTTGATTACAATTGTGATTGTAGTTGGGTTTCAGTCATGTAAAGAACACCCCCCTTCACCAGTACAACATTTCCATCACCCATATCCCAAATCTACCTTCTCCTACCCCAACCCCACCTGTACTCTAGACAGGCTTTCTTTTACAATGGAGTTATTACATCATTATAGAAAGATTTACTAAGCTGTTTGTTGCAAATTATGTATTCCATTTTCTTCATTTTGTTTGCTGAGCTTAGGGACTTCTATGCTATTTAAATACTAATTTGGTGTGTTCCTATGGAGGTATTAGTGTTGAGGAATTTGGTGGTGTCATGCAGATATCACATATGCAGCCATATTCTTCAGGAAGTCCATGATCTGTAGAACGATTTGAATTTACATAGCTGTGACTATAGGTTATGGCTATGGGTACTGTGGTGGAATGTGTGTGTGTGGGAGAGGCTGTTTACCCACACTTCAAGGATACCCCAGAGTTTTGAGTCCCCCAAATGGCATATCTGGAATTAAGTGTCACTATGGGGGTTAGAGGTGGAACAGTGTGGTTGAGCAATTGGCATGGTGTTGACGTAGGGTGAGTGCAGTTGCTGCGGTTTAGCAGAACTGGGACTTGGCCCAATCCCCTTCAAAGGGATCTCCAGAGTATTCAGTCTTGAGATCACTGTACCATGACATACAAAAATGTCCTTTTAAATCTGCTGAACATTATTAATATTCTGTGTGAATAAAGGATTTAAAGTATTTAAAAATTCTCTATCCAAGAATTTATCATAGTTTATTATTCATGATGATAAAAATTCCCAAGATCATGGCTGGAGAGATAGCACAATGGTAGGGCATTTGCATTGCACATGACCAACACAAATATGGTGTTTCAATTCTCAGCATCCCTTATGGTCCCCTGTGCCTTCCAGGAGCGATTTCTGAGTGCAGTCAGGAGTAGTCTCTGAGCACTGCTTCGTGTGGGCCAAACCCCCACTTCCCAAATTCCCAAGATCAACTATACTGTCCTGGCTTCCCTTAATTTTCTTTATATATTTTGCTTTAAAGAATTTTAGATTCATTTGACTTTCAATAATTACTAATTTTATATTAATATTTATAATTTTGATAGTTTAGGAGATTGCTATGTCCTGAAAAATGTCCTATTTGGCATGCATGGTACCCCTTTATTAACAGTGCAGTCCACAGTATCATAAAAGAGAGATAATAGATGATAGATAGATAGATAGATAGAGAGAGAGAGAGAGAGATAGAGATTGGTGGTAGGAAATGCATACTGATGAAGGTTGTACAGTGTATGACTAAATCATCAACAACTTTAATTGTGAAAACAAAACTGTATTTTGAACAACCTTATAACCATGATTTTTTAAAAAAATTACTTTACTGAAACCATTTTTATTTACAAAATCCATTATAGTTGGGTTTCAGACATACAATGAATCAAGGTCAATCCTATCACCAGTGTCTCACCTCTCTCTACCAGTGTTTTCCTAGTATATCCCATACCACTCGCCCTGCCCCACAGCCTGCCAGTAGCCTGCCAGGCCCATTTTAGGTTTAGATTGTTAGAGTTTTAAGGTCTCTTGATTCCACTGTTATTGTTTTTGGCTAACTGTGGTTTTTAAATTTAAAAAAGTCACATCAAATAAAAAAAAAACAACTAAAAGTGTCCTTTTTGGAAGGAATGTGCAATGTGAAATGTCTGAGAAACATCTGCTCTCTGCTTTCTCTGGTCCTCTGCTTTCTAAGTTCTTATTTTTTCAGGAAAAGTCTCTGAAATATCAAAAACCAGGATTTCTGGTGGAGGCAGGTAGACCTAGTAACTTTTACAAGTTTGACTTGAAAAAAAGAACTCAGAGAGTCAAATGTAGAGTTAGACATAATCTGCTTTCAAAGGTATCGTGAGCCTCTCATTCACACTTATGGCAGCTTATACAGCTTAATTATTTAACCACTTAAAATAAATGTACAGGGATAGTACAGAAGGTAAAATTCTTGCTTCCCATATAATGTACTTGCGTTTGATTTCCTGGGTACCACATATGATTCTCCAAGCACCACCAAGTAATCCTTGAGCAAAATACTAGGACAAACACTTGTGCAGTACTAGATGTGGCCCCAAACTAAAAGAACAACAATAACAACAAAACTATCTGCAAGTAATGGTCAGAGTATTTAAAAAAATCAATCCATCATTCTATGAGTAGGAATGTAGATAAATTCTAATTATTTTTCTTTGTTTTTACATAACTGGAATAAAAATATATGCTTTTATTTAAATTCTTCAGTAATATGAAGATTTTTGACATTTAAGATGGCTGGTAGAGTTACATTTTATAGTATTAGGCTTAAGGAACTTAGGTAGAAACTTAGGCTGACTTTAGGAAAATACTCTTTTATGTGCTTTGGAGTAACACTGAGCATAGAAGGCTCAGAGACCCAGGTTCTAAATTGTGAAAGAGTAAGTAATTAGATTAGATAACACAAATTCCTTTTTCTTCAAACAGGTGGAAGACAAAAGTAGACAAAACCAAAAGAAATAAAAGCTCATTTGAGAAGGGAAATATTAATAAACATTTTTATGAACTTTATTGAAAGAATGCCTCTCATGGCTTGTTTTTGAAATATACATTGGATACATACGTGTTACTTATAGTTATGGTATTGAATTTTGGGTTATGACATTAAACAGACATAATAATTTTACTAATTAACAAGCAGTTAATGGATATCTGCCAACACTATATAATACAGAGTATTAAAACTGATCTAAATGCTCTGATGTGAGAACTAAAAATGTAGTTATAAATACAGGAGGTCTCCTAATGTACAGACCGTAGATCCATAACACAGTCGGTAGGGCATTTGTCTTGCATGCCATTGGCCCAGGGTTTTTGTTTATTGTTTCTTTTCTTTTTTTTTTTTTTTTTTTTTGGTTTTTGGCTTTTGGGTCACACCCGGCAGCGCTCAGGGATTACTTTTGTGGCTCTACGCTCAGAAATCACCCCTGGCAGGACCATATGGGATGCCGGGATTCGAACCACCATCCTTGTGCATGGAAGGCAAGCTCCTTACCTCCATGCTATCTTGCCAGCCCAAGAGGTCTCCTACTTCCAAGGTATCTTATAATCTAGTAGTGATAATTTAATTTTTCATATGATACTAGTCAAGAGCACTTGCCAAGAAAGATAAATAAGTGAAATTTTCCAAGTTTCACATATCCACTAAACAAAAAGTATGGATGCAGGAGTTGGGCTTAATATATGTGACTAATGAAAAATGAGCTGACATTTGAACTAGATAAACGAGAGGGAAACACTCTGGCAGTTAGAAATGAGAATGGCGGGGCCTGGGAGATAGCATGGAGATAAGGCGTTTGTCTTTCATGCAAAAGGTCATCGGTTCGAATCCCGGTGCCCCATATGGTCCCCCGTGCCTGCCAGGAGCAATTTCTGAGCATGGAGCCAGGAGTAACCTCTGAGCACTGCCGGGTGTGACCCAAAAACAAACAAACAAAAAAAAACAAAAAACAAACAAACAAAAAAAAGAAATGAGAATGGCATTTTGAATTGGTAGAAAAGTAGGTATAAAGATGCAGATGTGGTACTGACAATAAGCAAGCCATATATTTTTCTAAACACACTGACAAGATGAGAATTTCATGGCCATGGATATTTTGTGGTGATCTTGACTATTGGATTGATACAATAATAAAGATGTATCATAGTATTTTGTGTATATATATATGTATATATATATATATAATGTGCTGGAAAAGATAATTAAGTAGGCAGAAATATCTATAATGATTGGAGTGGTAGATCTGAAGAGGGGGAGATTCCTCAGGTATTATTTTGTAATCTAGGTACAAAGTAGTGATTAATTTGTGTGTGGTGTTGAGAAAGTCTGACAATTTGGAAAAATGGGGTCAGTTTTTGAGATATTACATGAAGAGTTAGGGGCATAGTCTGAATGACTAGTCAGTAGCATGAAATGAGAATCACAATTTGAGAAGTCAAATCTCAATCATTGATGTTTGAGGAATTTTTACACGGTGATTGTTCAGTGATGCTGGTGGTATTTGCTACATGGTGGTGTGAATAGTGAAGGAGAAATGCATAATGCCAGGCTTTAAACCCTAGGAGCCAGCCAAGGGGAGTGGAGGGAAACAAAAAGAACAGTCAGAAAATGAGACAAAGAGGTAGTAGAACACAGAGCACATCCAAGGAAACCATGTGAGGAGAGCATTTCAACAGCACTAAATGGAGCATGGAGGTCAAAGGAGTTGAAAACTTGAGAAAGCCCTATCTTATTTGTTAAGGGAAAGGCCTTTTGAGAATTAGGAAATATTTTTCCAGAGAAATTTCAGTGTGTAAGTGTATCAGGGATTTTCTAGGTACTCTGAATAGTAAGGGGATTAGCCTTTTAAAATAAATTCCTCTGTAATTGCTTTGTCATATAGATCTAGGTACCCATGTCATCAGTATTTCAAGAGAAGTTGTAGGTCAACACAGATGGAACGTGAGGATAGACTTTTTCATATTATGTGAAACAATCAGTTAATTTTGTATGTAATATATGTGTGAGAAATAATTACAGCTGAACTATTAGGTTTAATTCTATTGACTCTGGAGAAAAGGAAAATGTGAAGGTAAAGCAGTGTTTGAGAGCCTCTTTATAGGTATTATTATTTATTGGATGCTAATGGATTAGCTTGAATTTTTTTGTGTTTTGTTTTTATATATTAATAATTTTTATTTTGACCAAAGTGGATTACAAATCATTTACAATACTATTTTAGGTACATAATGACATTGAATCAGGGGCATTCCCACCACCAATGTTGTCCTCATTCCACCCCTGTTCCCAGCATGCATCCCTATTTCCCCTCCTTTGCCTCCCAGGCTGCTAGTACAAGTGGTCCCTTCTGTGTCTAGCTTGTTGTAGATTGGGTATCATTTCTGTTGTAGTTGGCTTTGGATTTGATGTTCCAGTCTGAAGTTTTTGTCATAAGTTTCAAGTTGTAGAAAATTAGAATCAGATTAAACTTTATGAAAATAATTTACATTTTGGTTAAGATGGAATAAAAGGTTTAAATTCAATGACCAGTTACCAATGTTTTGCCTAAAGAATGTAACAGCAGTCTCATTAGAGAAATGATTTAGATATGGTGAAAACTCAAAACTTGGAAAGCAGAAGACACACTCATGGTTCAAAGAGAAAACTTGGGGCCAGAGAGATAGTACAGTCTTGCATGCAGCTGACCTGGGATGGACCTGGTTCCATTCCTAGTGTTCCACATTGTCCCCCAGCCTACCAATGGCAATTTCTGAGGCGGAGCCAGGAGTGACCCCTGAGTGCTACTGGGTGTGACTCAGAAACAAATCAATCAATGAATTAATATTTAAATAAAGTTAAAAATATATCAAAGGGTAAACTTTTAGAATGATAAAACTTTCTAATTATCTCCAATTTATTAGTTTCAGTGGTACCATTAATTATAAATTTGAAGATATAGCTATGCCATAATCTATCTTAAATGTAATTTGATAAAAATGATGATATTTTTGTGAATTAAATATAGATTTTAACATTTTTTGTCTGTTTTCTATGGGTCACACTCAACAGCTTTCATGTTATTCCTGGCTCTGCATTCAGAAATCACTCCTGGTAGGCTCAGAGAATTAGATGAGATGTTGGGGATCAAACGTGGGTCAGCTGTGTGCTATTGCTCCAGCCCCCTGAGATTTTGAATTTGTTATCACACCACAACAAAGTAGTGAAAGGGAATGAAGGCATTAGTGCGGTTACATGATTCTTTCCTCTTTTGCACTCAGCTCACTTTTCTTTGTCTTTTTTTTTTCCAAATGACTGTTGCTCAGAATTAACTAGTAGTTAAATACAACATTGCTATGAGTAACAATGTGACTTTCACGTTTATAAAAATTTTATTGACTCTACACAGGCTAGAAATTACTTGTTGTGTTCCACTGATATAAAATATAAAGTTTTCAGTGCTCTATAAATGTAATTTAGGTAAGTTAAATTGGAACCATACTAAACTTGGATTGCATGGGAATCTGAAAATTTTCCTGGTTGCTACTTGGATAGACAACCAAGTATTCATGACAGCACATTTCTTCTTTATTTCCCAGAAGTTACTGTGAAGTATAGGATGTTTATTGAATTGAACCAATAAATGTCAGGTCTATAAACTTTAAAAGCTCTACCTTAGTACCAAATTACCCTTAGTTCTATTTAGCTGGCTCCTTGAATCCATAGACAGCTGTTGTTACATGGAAAAGTTCTGCAAAGTCAATACATAGTGGAACTTTAGGGTCTATTAGATAATCTATTTTATTTATTTTATTTTGTAGTCCCAAAGTAACAGTGTTTTATTGAATAATCAAAAGTGTATCTGGTATACAGAAAACAAGCAAAGAGTAATTATGTCCAGCAACTATGAAAATCATTCTAAGCACTGTCTTTGTAAAGAAAACACTATGCTACTTAGAAATGACTATCTCTAATCAAAATATGAAAAATAATATAACTTCACATTTAAACCAAAGCAACATTTTAACATTATTAATTTGTATATAACTATATAATGAATATAAGATATGCCTGTTTATGATACTCTCTTTTTATAATTTTTATTGTGACCCATGTGAATTACAAGTATTTCACAGTTATATTTAAGGTACATAGTGACAGTGAATTAGGGACATTCCTATCACCAGTGTTGCTGACTTTGACAACTGCAACTGAGAAGAACTTTTCTGGGACCATAAAGAAAGATTCTATCTTAGACTTCCTCCTAGGATATGTGCAAAAACCAAGATCTCTAATCATAGAGGTCTGACTTTGAGAACCATGACCAAGCAGAACTTCTAAAATCATATTTTTGTTTTTATCTGTGCAGTAACTATTTTTCTTTCCATCTCTTGTATCCTGTAAAGTCAGGGTATCTTTTATCATTCAGAACGTAGTCCTGTTCCTCTGAAGGTCTGGATGCTCATTCACAATTCTCTTACGGTGAGCAGTAATGATGAACTTTCATAAGATCAATGAGGGGTGGTGAAGTGATTATAACAAAATTAGGTCTTGGAGTACATAAAGAAATTTCAAGAGAAAAACTTTAAAGGAGAGCACAACCTGACAAACATTTTCAGAAACAATTTCCATGTTTCCCACCTCAACCAAGGGTAATTACAATGGATTCTTTCTGAAATAAAGTGGAACATGCAGAGAAATAAACCAAATAAAATAACAATGATATTTCTATGAGTTTTAAGCAGAAGTAAATTTTCCAGGTAAGAAAAGTTTTCTCAGTGTAGCTGTTCAGTACTACAGTGAAGCATATACCCTAGCAGGTATGAATTGTGTCTTCTTACTTGAGTGATCCAACCATTGTTTCCCTTGGCATGGATTCAGATTGCTGGAGATATTGAGAAACTCATCACCTTAGATCATGGGTTGATATAAGTTCATGTTTGAATGTTTTTGAATAGGTCATATCTGGCTGGGGAAGAATGTATTACAACTGATTGTGATGAAACACACTTGAAATTAATCAATTCATTTAATGAGTGTGAAGTGGGTTGGACTATTTTTCATTGAATGAGCAAGTGTATGTGTGTTTCTTAGGAGAACATTACTGAACTTGAAATGCTGAATCAAGAGACTTATTAGCAATAGTTTAATATTAGCAATAGTTTAGCATCTGTAAATTGCTTGTGAGGGAGAGCTTGCTATTAATTATGGGATGTCACTGGTTTAAAGAGTAAGCCCATACCAATGACTACTTTTTAATTACCTTTGAATTGAAATTTTAGGATTTTTTGCTTAATAGTAGTTGGTTATCTAGTAATAGTTGGTGGTGTTTGAAACACATATGACACCCATAATTTTGGTTAAATTTTTGTTTTGGGGCCATAACAGACAGTTTTTGGGGGTTGATCTCTGCTATGATTATATGGTGCAGGGACTGAACCCAAATCTTATTCATACAGAGAATTTGCCCTTCTGTTGTGCTATCTATTTAGCCTTTATAAATATTTTCTTACACTTATATTTAATTGAAAACACAAAAAAGTCACTCATCAAGAGAGTTTAGTTTTTTCCTTGCCAATAATTTAGTACTGTTTCATAGAATAGATTATATATAGCTCATTGCTCATACTTTTCTAAAGTTTTAAGCACTTAATCTTGCTAAATTTATAATGAATACTTGATCTTATCTTCTTTTAGATATAAAAAGTTGGGGGAAATTTCCTCCTCCCAGACTATTTTAAAAGATTTAAAAGGGATATATATTATTTTTCTTCATATACTTTCTTAGATGTATTTCCATAATATGCATAATTCTTATTGTGTATTTCTTTATGTAAATGCAGTTTTCACCATAGTTTTGGTTTTGTATTGTAGGAAGTTCTAGTATATAAGTTTCTTTTGGGTTCTGAGTTCATGTTAGAAACAGGTTATAGGGATTCTTTAGCTTTTTTGTTTGTTTGTTTTGTTTTTGAATCACTCCTGGCAGTACTCAGGGGTTACTCCTGGCTTTATGCTCAGAAATTACTCCTAGCAGGTTTGGGGGACCATAGGGATGCCGGGATTCGAACCATCATCCTTCTGCATGGAAGGCAAATGCCTTACCTCCATGCCATCTCTCTGGCCCCTAGCTTGTTATTTTTAATCCCTATAGGACCAGTAGTGTCATGTGTGATTGTTCCTTTTTGCACAGCATATTAAAATGGGGAAAATCTTAAGTATAGAAAGAAGTTCTTATTTAATAGGATAGGAACTCCTAAATTTTATATTACAGGGGGCCTTTTACCCTGAACATTGGTCTTAGTGACTTGACTTAGGTTTCAGTTGATCAGATATCAACTGTTCAACCCCGAACCTTGGATCTATCTTTGGAACTGGCACAGTTTTCTGCACCAACACCATGAATCAAACTTCTACCTAATTCTCCCTGACATTGACTTACTCCAGGGTGGGTTCATGTGACACCCTGATGACTTAGAAACAGCAATAATTTGCTTTCAGGGCAGGTTTCCCCACCTCAATACTTAATGGTGAGATGAAACCAGAAGACAGTCTATGGTGTTCTGACTTGCATACAGGATCTGTGTAAAAATAAGATCTTTAATTACAGAAGCCTGATTGTGAGAACTATGATTGAGGAGAACTTTTCCTGAGATCATGAAGAAAGACTTAGACAACTTTGTATGCCTGGAGCCTATAGTTGGTCTTATGGTAGGATGCTTCAAGGGTAGGGTCACCTTATTTTTAGGCCAAAGGTTTTTCCTTTCCATTGTCTTAACTTTTGCAGTGCCTATACAAAAAAACCAAACAATCCTCCCCCCTAAAACCCCCCAAACCTGCCACACCCCCTTTATATCTTTTAGATAGGGGCTTCTGCTTTTTTCATAGAACTTTGGAACATGGATTACTTTGTTTTACCTCATATTTCTGCATTTTTCCTATTAAATAAAAAAGAAAATTAAAAGGAAGGATGGGGGCTGTGAGGCCAAGTGGTCTCAGGTACATTGGTGGAGGAAAGGATAAAAAGGATAGAAATAAATATCCAAGCCAAGTCAACAATAATAGAATTGAGAGACCCTAACTATAACAATCTAAACTTAAAATGAACCTGCTATACTGTCAGGATATGGGGCAAAGAGTGGTGGCATAGGATGGTTTCTTGGGAATATTGGTGGAGGGAGGTCAACACTAGTGATGGGAATGGCTCTGATTCACTGTATGTCTGAAATCCAACTATTAAGGACTTTGTAAATCACAATAGTTTCAATAAAATTAAAAAAAATTGGGGGAATAGCTATTTTAGTTATGGAAGCTGGGAAGCAAAGATCATTTCTGTATGGATTTTTTTTTTTATTTTGGGTCACACCGTGCAGCACTCAGGGGTTACTCCGGGCTATCTGCTCAGAAATCGCTCCTGGTAGGCACGAGGGACCATATGGGACACTGGGATTCGAATCAACCACCTTAGGTCCTGGGTCAGCTGCTTGCAAGGCAAATGCAAATGCCGCTGTGCTATCTCTCTGGCCCCATTTCTGTATGGATTCTTAATTAAGGACAAAGAATCAAGGTTTAGTAACTTTATGGTTTTATATATAGTTTTACAGTTGCCTTGTTTTGGGGCCACATCAGGTGTTATTCCTAGCTCTGCACTCAGGCATTGATCCTGGAAGGCTCAGGGAACTATATAGAGTGCCAGGGATCAAACCCAGGTCACTGTGTGCAGGGCAAATGCCCTACCCACTGTACTGTCACTACTGTCTCAGGAGTTGTTTATTTTTCTTGAAAAGTTATAAAATAAACTATTATTGATAAAGAAAAGAAAGTAATACTTGAAATCTATAGATAGTAATGGTATTCTTAAAATACCAGTTTAATAATCTCCTTTTTCATAATATCTTTTGAATGTCTTTCTAAATTATTGTATAATTTTATAGTTCACTGTATTTTAATGACTGCTATATAAAGGTATCACCATTAATCACTTTCTGTTTTGATTTTAGGTGCTTCCTCATTTAGGTTACGATAAGCAGTACCTTTTTACATTTTGCCTTTTAAACAATAGGAGGCCTTGGTGCCCCATGGGAGGTTCAATGTAAGGACATGAGGATGCTGCTCTGACCTTGCATTGCCAGGTGTTCTGAGTTCTCTGGGGTCACATTCTGTGTGTGATTTGGGCCTATGCTAGGAATGTGCCCTAGTCTTTGTATTGTCTCCCAGCCCCTACATGTGATATTTTAACGAAGATTTCAGAGTGCAATGTCTTGGCTACTAATTCAGAAAGAACTTAAAAAGTGGGAGTTATTGTTTCAGAATATAACTAGAACCATAAACTTCTGCCATGTAACGTCACATAATTTTACTCCACAAAGTCTGATGTGGTCAGTAAAATATGACAGTTTATATGGAGACAGTAGCCTCTGTAGTGGTGATGTTTGCATCACAATATAAATTGGAATGATGACAGTTTGGCTGTATCTAGGGTCTACTTATTGGGAATTAGAACATTCTTCAACTCCTAATTTTTTGCTTCTGTTTGCTTTTTCACTAAGAATTCTTTTTCTTGTAATTTAAATCACCCTCTTTACCTTCACTCTTTTTTTTTCATTATGTTTTAAATTTTATTTAAACACTGTGATTACAAACAGGACTGTAGTTGGGCTTCAATCATCAAAAGAATGCCCCCCCTTCACCAGTGCAACATTCCCACCACCAATGGTCTCCATCTTCCTCCTCCTACAACTTCTGCTTGGATTCGAAACAGGCTTTCTAGTTCTCTTTTTTTTAACATTGTCATGGTAGTTGTTAGTGTATTATTTCTCTAACTGCACTCACCCCTCTTTGAGGTGAGTTTCATATCATGAGCCAGTCCTTTCAGCGTTCATCTCTGGGCATTATCACAATAATGTCATTAATTTTTCTTAAAACTCATAGATAAGAGAGACTATCTGTGTGTCTCTCTCTCCCTCTGACTACTTTCACTCAGCATAATAGTTTCCATGTCCATCCATGTATAGGGAAATTTCTTTTTTTTTTTAAGTTTTTTTTTAATTTAAGCACCATAGTTTACAAAATTGTTCACAATACAGTAGTTTCAGGCATTCAATATTCCAATACCAATCCCACCACCAGTGTGACCCCAGTTTTCCACCCAAACTAGTTTGCCACTTTAAGAAGCTCAAAATAATTTATTTTATATTTCTTGTTAAAACGAAATGGTAAATGGAATTATGGAAAAGTAGTTGAGTAAAAGGAAAAACTGTGACAATTGTTATATTTTATAAAGGAGTCATTTAAGTAGTTGTTTAGGGTACACTAAGCTGTCCGTTGCTAGTTGAGTTTTCTATGATTGTTTTTTGTTTATTGAGCTTAGTTGAATTCTGTGCTGTTTTCTCATTTAATTTACGGTGTGCCTACTGGACTGTGAGTATTGAGAATTTGGAGGTGTCACACAACCACACACTCCAGGAGCTCTAGGATCTTTAGAGTTGAGCCAATGAGTTTCTGCGATATGACTTGTCTTGCATCTCTTTGGAGATTAGTGGTGAAGCTGTGAAGTTGGGTTGATGCTTACATGGTGGTGGATGTGGGATGTGGGTGTGGCTGGTGGGGCTTCTGGCAATATGAATGGATGGTGAGGGGAGGCCTGCCTGCTCCTACTCTGAGAAGATTTCTGTCCATTTAAACTCCAAAACTGATATGCATGGACATTTTTGTTGATTTGGTGTGTCTGCACAGATTAGTCATGAAGCAATGAAGTTGGGCCCTCTGTATGTCCCTGGCTGTGGTGTAACTCTTTGG
>PVKC010016478.1:0-20748 GCA_004027635.1 Crocidura indochinensis
AAACAAAAGAACAAATGAAAAATACATAATCCGTGACTTCATGTGTATTTACCTTCTTTACATAAACACATCAGAAAACACTTTTCAAATGCACTTGATGAAAACTACTGCCAGGATCACCTTAAGGGCAGAATGGTATCTACCTGCTTCAGCAAAGACTGTTCTAAGCAAACCACACCAAAGTTACTTCTATCTGGCATAAAGTAGTACATCTTCATGGCCTCTTAAAAACCAATTCTAAAGAGGTCGAAGCAATAGTACAGCAGTCGGGCATTTGCCTTACATGCAGCTGACCCAGGACAGACCTGGATCCCTGGCATTCCATACTGGCATTCCAAGCCAGTAGAGATTTCTGAGTACATAGTTATCTGAAATGCTAGATGGATGGTCAGCACTTTTCAGGTTATCAGAGCTGCCATCTTCATTCTCTATGCATCTCTGAGTATCACCAGTGTGGCCCAAAACCAAAAAAAATAAAATAAAAATAAAAACAAAACAAAAACAAAAATAATTCTGAATAGTACCTTACCAAGGTTGGCAAATCTTCTGTTTAATTGAGTTGTTTCAAATATGCCATTTTCAAACTTTAGAAAATTAACACTCATTTTTTAGTATGTAATTGTGCATTATCTCACAAAAGCCTGTTTGAATCATTCTCTTCTTCAAAGTGAGTCAGGAATGACTTCTCAACTGAATACTTGCAATCTCTCCAGGCAGTTCTGGTGAATGTGCTCCTTGAGTTTTATGCCCAGCAACTCTATCTCTGGGTTATTATAAACTTTAATTTTATATTATTTTAGTTACTATCATTTTAGTCAATAGAAAGCATTCTGAAATCACTTAATGAATGTCCTTGCCTCTAAGTCTATTAATCTCAGTTGTACTGAACAGAACCATAACACACACACACACACACACACACACACACACATTCAGTCCTTATTTTTCTCATGTTATTTTAGTTTCACTGAACTATGTGAAGAGGGATCAAATAATGGCAACTCTTCAAGTATCCAGGTATCCCAATTTTGCATAAAAAACCCAGGTAGCTGCCATCCCATTTTTCATTTGCATACACTCATCTTTCCATCTCCATCTAATGGGTTGAAAATCAATACCTATCTTAGGGTGCAGGAGAGAGAGAGAGTAATTGTTACAACAATTTCTTGTGTAAAAGCTCCTGCAGAAATTGACATTAAAAATATGCCCAGTGTGTGACTGCCATTCTCTTGAAACTGTAACTCACTCTCAAGTCAATTAGTATGAAGCCAGGAGGAAAAGGGGTCATCCTAAATCATTTGGCTACAGATTTTAACGGGTGTAAAGAGCACTAAATTCGCTCCCAACAAGGCAGTGTTTCCGATGGGCAGGAAAGTGAGCGATAACACCCATCTAGTTTCACCCAACTAGTGGAAGCTGGATATTAAGACTGGATATTAAGGCATCATTTTATTGCCTTTTTTTTTTTTTGCTCCTCTTTCAATTTGTGTCCTTGGCCATTGGTTATACATTATTCCTGTGCTTGATCATGTCACTGAGGGTCCTCCATCCCTAGCATATCATATCAATGTGTACCTCTCTGTCTGCTTTCCAGAGGATGGCAATGCCTGGTAGAGTCTTCACAGATGCCATTCTTCCTTTTAAGTTAGGCCCCCACGTGTGTAGCATTAATTTCTTTGACTGCATATAATTCATTCAGGGACTCACACCAGCTGAGAATCACATCTGGGAGACCAGATTTCTAGAGTTATTTTTTTTTTATTTTTGTGGCCCACCAGCTCAGAGGAAACAATTTTCTGTTTGAATGTTGCATATTTGCCCTGGTTGCAGAGTCCACTACTGATGATTGATTAAGAAATCACATTCAACAAGAGACCTAGCCATCAGCAATGTGTGCCTCTGCAATTTTCCCTAGCCTCTCTGTTTCTCTCGCTTCCAACATACCTTGGATACTTTTTGTCTGATCTCTTTCAGGCTCTGCAGTTAACACATCTTTCTGCCATGGAAGCAGCTCATTGTCTGGCTTTTTTATTCCTCTGAGGAAATTAAACTGTCCACTCCCACACACCACCTAAACCCTTAGGTTTCCGACTGTTCTTTCTAGTGCTATGACCTTGAAAAAATAGTTTTGTCCCAGGGAATGTTGGTGATTTCCACTTGCAAAATGAAAAGGTTGGATTAGACAAAGATTTGTAGATATCAAAGTCAATTTATAGCTACACTTGTGAAGCACATCTCTCATCCTTTCCCAAGAGGTTTGATGGAGGGAAAAAAAAAAAGACCTCACTTTTAGAGCAAGAGAGTGTCAGCACTGAGGATTATCTGCATGGTGTTACCTATGATGTATGCTTTCTAAGTAAGCCAATTGTCGTTTTTGCTCAGAGCCTTAACATTCCTCTTTATTACAATTCATGGCCAGGAGAGTATGAGAATGATTTTGGAAAAATATGGGTAATGAAATACACATATGAAACAAAATGCCTTGTCCAAGCTTCATGCACAGTAAAAAGCTTTAGCAAATTTGAGCAGGCAGCCCCACACCAAACTTTATTTTGTTTGTTTTTGACACAGCAACATGTTCTTTTTACCCCCTCTATTATATAGTTTATAGAGGCCACCCAGAAAGCTATATTTATTCTACCCTCTTAAGAAGTATCCCCACCAACCCCTCCAAAATAATAAAAACATTAAGTTACAATATCATCTGCACAACTATTTATCTTATAATTGGCATGGGAGAAAGTTTTGTTGTTAAAGGTATTTACATTCATAATTTATCGCGAGTTTCAGAGCTATACAAGGCTGTGGTGTCCCTGGTCTAAAATTAGGAAACTAATTGAGCAAATGTGACCAAGGAGAGCTGCCTGGGTAAGGGGTGCAATTAAAGAAATAATAAACTAGAAGAGGTGCTTGAGAAGTAGAACATGGCCATCAAATTGCAAAGGGGTGGAGGGATTAGCAATGAATCAACATCTCTGCATCAAGTAGAATGGGGACAAGGGAAAGCACAAGTGAGTTCACAGGGCCACTGCAAAGACAAAACTCCCTTCAATTAAACTAGTGACAATTGTGAGTCCAGGCACTCCCTATTTTGCTTGGGATTCTAATTTAGACTCACATCCTTGATCCAAAGCTATTTCTACTGTAAAATCCTCGTGTAAGTTAAAATAATTCATTAGACTTCAGTTAGTCATTGACCTACAAATGCATTTACATGGTAATTGTTCCTGGTCCACTTAACTCAATCATTTGGTTGTATCTCTAAGTTTCTGAAGAGTGCACCTACTGGGTTATGACTTTTACCATCTTCCAAAAACTACACGTACCTTTGTTCTGTATAGCCAACATACAATGAAATTCACATATTTAAAGTATACAATTGCATGAATTCAAATCTATTTAAAAATATAGTAGTACATAGGATAATATTAGTGAACATGTCCATCAAATCTTAATGTCTTATCATGTTACTTTGGTAAGCCTTCCTTCGTCTATTTCACTGGTCAATGTATTTACCTATTCTTATCTGAGTTTTGCTTTTAACAATTAATTCTACATTTTTCCACTAATATCACAGTGGGGAAAACACACCAAAATGACACATTATTAGAGTTAGTAGTCCTCAAGCTTTCTGTGATCTATTTTATTTTCATAATGTTGTGTTAGGGGGAAAAGTAAAAGTTCTTAAACAGATGAATAGATTTCATCAGTAGCTAGTGTGAGTTAAATCATCTACAAGACAAAAAACAATTTCTCATTAGAAACAGAATCAGTCATCACTCTGACACTGGTTAATTTTCTAGCTACTACTACACTGTGTGAAAAAAATGAATATTGTTTAATTCATCTAGTCTGGCATGTTTCCTTTTGTCAGCCTCAGCTATGACACTACAATAATATGTATTTCTTTTATTTTTTCACTTTTTAGTTAATTTACCCCCTATAATTTTTATTATGACATCATGATTTTCCAAGTTGTTTATATTGCAATCATTTCAGGCATCAGATATCCAAATACCAATCCAACAACAACACGAGAGATCTTCCTTCCCTTCACCAGGTTTCTCCACTTTCCCACCCATTGCCACAGCCTGCCTCCAAGCAGGTATGAACAAATTAACTTCATATTGTTGTTACAAGGAAGATGGAATTATCAAAACTTAGATCAATGATGGTCAATTTGAAATGATTAGTATATCTCTCTATGGTTTTATTAAAGTCAGTTTCTAAGGACTCTGGGCTCTGGTTGGTACTAGTTGAGCCTCCTATGTTACTGTTTGGGCTCACTGAGTTTGGTAAATTACTATGTAACTTTCCCACAAGAGTCCCTATGAATATACTGGATGACACTACTAAAATATTGAGGTTTCACACAGTCTTGCATGGCCACCATGACTCCATGGACTAGGATTTATAGATCTAAAACAAATTTGGTGGCTTGGAAGTTCGATAAGGTTAAGTCGGGGAGCTGGGCTGTTTCTGTCAGAGTGTGTAGTGCAGCATTAGGTGGCTGCTGTCCTATCTAAGAATGCCACAGAGTTATTAGCCAGGACTGGATTATCTGGGATGTACAGCAGTCACTGTTTTCTTTTGGAACTTGGTGGAAGAGGACCAGGAAGATGGCAGCAGTGGGCAAGTACTGCGGGGTTTTCCAGTGGGTGGGAGCTTGGACGAATTCCATTCTGAAAAGAAAGTTCCAAAGTTTTAAGCCATGTAGTCTGGTCTCACCTGAGAAAACTTATTTGCCCATATGACTTATTTCAGTTGAGAAACTGGGCTATTTCTGTGGGAGGGTATAGGATTGGTGTGAAAATTTTTCATAGCCTTCCTGTCCATCTCTTTATATCATGCAAGGTGCAGAGTTATTGGCTCCTCTCGAGTTTCTAGCTCTCTGGGATTTGGTGAAAAATATATTATTATCCAAAAGATCTAGGTCATTCACCTCTACCTCCTAGTTTTTCCTTTTTTAAAACCATTGATATTATTAGACTTTTTTGGTGCAAATCAAAACAATGATGAGTTAGCGACTCAAGCCACAGAGACTGGCACACATCTCATTGAACAAGAACAATCAGTGCTCGCTGGAATGTGAAGAAAAAGAAACTCTCTTTCACTGCTGGTGGGAATGCTGTCTAATCCAGCCTTTATGGTAAACAATATGGAGATTTCTCCAAAAAATTGGAAATTGAGTTACCATATGATTCAGCTATACCACTCCAAGGTATATAACCTAGGACACAAAAACTAATACAAAAAAATGTCTTCTGTACACCTATATTCATTGCAGTACTATTTACAATAGTCAGAATCTGGAAACAACTAAGATTCCCTTCAACAGATAAGTGGCTTAGAAATTGTGGTACATATATAGAATAGAATGCGATGCAGCTGTCCTGATGTGGAGATGAAGTCATGAAATCTTCCTATACATGGATGGACATGGAAGCTATTATGCTGAGTGAAATAAATCAGAGGGAGAGAGACACACACAGAATATCTCACTTATCTATGAGTTTTAAGAAAAATAATAGACATTATTGTAATAATACACAGAGATATTAAAGATGAGGGCTGGAAGGACCAGCACATGATATTAAGTTTACCATAAAGAGTGGTGAGTTAAGTTAGAGAAATAATTACACTAAAAGCTCTCATGACAATGGTAGTGAGTGAGAGAAGTAGAATGCTTGTCTCAAATATAGACAGGAGGTGGGGAGGAGGGAGATGGGAGAAACTTGTAGCAGGAATGTTGCACTGATGAAGGGAGTGCTATGACTTTAATTTTCCTTACAATTCAATCTACATTGTGTTTCCTGGGCTAAGCAATGCAATTGATTCAACTTCAAAACTACAAGTCAGGCAACATACTAACTAGATTCAAATAAGTGGTCCCATTTAATCTGTAAGATAAGGTCTTAAGATAATTATTGCCATGCTTATTTTTGAATAGAAGGAAACAGAAGCTCAGAGAGATTAAATGCTCTACTCAACTTTACACAAATAACATGTAGTGAAGAGTCAGAATAAAAAACTGTTGAATCTAGAGTCCATACATTTTTTATGACACCATGCAAAACTCAGTGGGGAGACTGTGGATAAATGCAAATTTAATTAGAAAATAAATTAATTATGAAGACAGCAGCATGCTGGCTTTTTTATTATGGTGGCATAGCCTAAGTTTGCTTTCATATATATCTTAAGCCAGAGCAATATTCAAATTCCCAGATAATAACTTTGATATGTTATGCCCTTTGTATCTGCTTTATGTCAGACACAAAACTCAAGATAAATGTACTCAGTATCTAAAGAGTAAAACACATGAATTTCACCCTCAAAATATGGGTTTCAGAGTCACCCAAATAGATGTGATAGATTCTTCATTAACAGTATTATGTTAAATATTATTGAAGTGTTTTTTAATTCTTTATCTTTATATTGGAATTAAAGATCAAAACCCAATTTATCATAAGTACTCCTTTGGGAAAATGAATAGTTCATGATACATTTCAGATTTTCTATATGAGAATAACTGAATAGATATGCCCTTACAGTAGGAGGAGGACAACAGAATTGGTTAAGCCAGGAGGTTGATCGCAGGTGCTAGCAGCTGGCTGAAATCAGTCCTCATGGCAGCAGAGAGTCCCTTCCCCTCGGGTGTCACCTGAAGATCCTGGGGCTACTTAGAAATGATGTAGCAGTCTGGGAAATCCATAAGGATGAAGTTGTATTAGAGCAGAGATTCACAGTGAAACAAATAGAATAAGAAATCAGCATGGGGTAGCCTAATTCTTCCCAATATAATAGGTTCTTGGTGGAACATAGCAAAAGCAATAAATTTTGAAAGGAAATTTCCGTACCAAAAGGACCAGTCTGAAACAGTGATGTGTATCAGACCGCAGAAAACTTGCCCCCAATGGAAGTTGTAAAAACCCTCTCCACCTGAGTCATTTAAAAGTAGCCTGGTTAAAATAATTAGAAAGTTACTCCTGGGAACAATCCATTAATGCCAAGGATGGACAAGATGAATCAATTATTCCCTTAAAGTCCTACTTTCCATAGTCCAACTTTTTGTTATTTTTCTTCAACACACTGTCCTTTACTATGAGAACTAATAAAATATTACTTCTCCTCATTTTATTCATTGCTTCTTACTGTGTCTATATGATATGGTGATATTATCTATCCCACTCTAGTAAGTCTTCACATATTTATATATAAATCAGACAATTTTGCTACATGGCTTCAATTTATACAGTGATATGCATCAACTTTCTCCATAAAACCTTAAGGGTACAGAAGTACTTTCTACAGTGAAAATATATTTCTTTGGGGGAAGTATGAGGCCCTAATCTGACCCCTTTAGAATGTTAGCAATCTCTTATTTGGGGAGTATGTTCACCCCCCCAACACACACACACACACACACACACACACACACACACACACACACACACACACTTCCTTAAGAGATTAGCACTGTGCCCTGTTGATTTCAATCATGCTTCTTAGCAAAATCTGGCTTGTGATTTATCTTTATTCTGACACAATTCTTCCCAGAGGCTAAAGTAAAACTTAATTTTTTTGTTGTTGTTGCTTTTCGGGCCACACCTGTTTGATGCTCAGAGGTTACTCCTGGCTAAGCATTCAGAAATTGCCCCTGGTTTGGGGGAACCATATTGGACGCCAGGGATCAAACCGCGGTCCTTCCTTGGCTAGCACTTGCAAGGCAGGCACCTTACATCTAACACCACCTCGCTGGCCCCTAAAACATGACTTTTGTGGAGAGCAGATGTACTTCTGTGAGCAGTTTAGAATAATACCTGCTATTCGGCTTTGGGAAAGATACTGCAAGTGCCTCCTTTTCTTAAAGGGAAGATTCAAATTATAGTTGGGTCAGTCTTATTATAAAGGCAGTCTAAAATATCTATGGGAAGCCCTGGGGAATTCATCAACTACTATATTTCTTTTTTTTTTTAATTTTTATTTTGATCATTTTGGCTTACATATCTTTCACAGTAGTATTTTAGGTACATATTAACACTGAATCAGGGGAATACCCATCACCAAATTGGTCCTCCCTCATCCCCTTTCCCTTCTTGCAACTCATATCCCCCACCATCACCCCCCTGGGTTGCTAGAGTAGGTGGTCCCCTCTTTGTCTAGCTTACTATTAGTAATCATATATCTGTTTGGTCCTGGTACCGCCCCCCCTTGTTTCCCCCTCTATTTGAGAGGTGGAGCTAGATATATTCGAGTCATGTGGCTTTGTTTGAAGGAAAGAAAAGCAATAAAATGGGGTAAAAAAATCAAATAAGCGGAAAATGGGCAAAGTCCTTCTAGAGGCTTTCAACCTCAGTTTGAGAGAGGACATGAAAACTACTATATTTCTTTAACTTACCCAGGTAACTCTTTGGACACTACATTGTGACAATTTATGGAGAAAGATACAAATCCTTTTTACATAAAGCACTTCATTTTTTTACTAACTAAAGTAATTTGATTGTTTATTTTGCCAATGTAGTTTCTTTTTCCTCAAGTTTTTTCTCTCATATTTTTTCATTGAATAGTTTTTATTGATACCCCAAATTTGTTTTCTCATCATTAGAATTTTTAAAAAATTAGTTCAAAGCCTAATTCATTATAAATCTTTATTATACAGAGCAGCAAATATTTTCTCTGCCTTCTTTGAATATGTGTAATATTAATGTCAGTGAAGAGTCATTTTAAATTATTTTCTTCCAATATTTAAAACATATTTAGCACAAATTAAGAAAAAAATAAAAGAACATCACTTATATTTAGGAAACAAGTATTCTAAGAGAAAGGCAATAAAAATTATTTCAAGACAAGAATGCTTAAAAGAATTTATATTTCTTGTGATATATGTATATTATATAATTGTATATATAAACTCACACAATAAAATATTATTCAGCTGTAAGTAAAGAAAAAAGCATAAATTTATTGCAATGTGGATAGAACTTAGTATGCTAAGCAAAGTAGTCAGAGGAAGAAAATTAGTGATGATCTCTCTCTTCTGAGTTATTCAGTGACAAAACAAGGGAATGGACAATATTGAAAAATGACTTACCCATGGGTCTGGTTTAGAACACTGACTAGTGAGAAGAGCAGAGTACTTTTAGGCCAGAAAGAAGATCCATCTAAGGGTAAATTGTAGCAGCAGTGGTGGATATGGTGGGTAAGTTGCTGGTAATTGGTTTTAGTTACTTTGTATATTAGTTCTATCAACTTTAATCCAATTCTAATCATGTTATCTAAATTATGATAAATATTTTAATGACTTTGGCTTCCATTGACTTTCATTAGAAGAAAGCTTACAGACTAAGTAGCTTAACAGACTAAATAGAAATGTCAGATTGATGACCCAAACTTCAAAAAAATGATAATGAGTAAATTTTAAATTGTTAAAAAATGGAATTAATTTAATTTAATGAATTGAATGTGTTATTAGTATATGTCCTTCAAATATGGTATAATATACCATATATATTATATATTGTATTATATTTATATTATTATATATATTATACCATATTTGAAGTAGAATATTCCTAAATGAACTAATAAAACAATAAATTATACAAAACTATTATACTTGAATCAATTGGGAATAAGGATATAATTAGGGTGTGAACAGAAAAACAGTCATCATGAAATCTCTAGAAATAACTAAAAATCAACTCAAATAAATATAGCTAATATGACCATAAAAGAAATAAAAAGAAACAGTGAAAGCATTTTTATTTAAAAAGATTATTTATAATTAATAATAGCTAGAACAAATGTAAATCAAAGGTTAAACTCAAGTTCATAATATCAAGAATTGTACAAAGTATAAATTACTATCCATGCAGTTTGCTATACTTTGGGTAAAGGAAATAGGAAGTTTTGGTTTGATGGGTATATAGTTTTAGTTCTGCAAGACAAAAAGCTTTATTAAATAATGTGATATGTCTGATATCTATCAATCAATAAGTGTAAAGCAATATGTCTGATACCCATCAATAAAATAATATAAGCCACAGTGCCTACAGGGAAGAAAAATGCTTGTGGGGAGCAGGAAGAGAAAGGAATCATTGGTGGAGGGAAGTGGATATTTGTATGTGAAAGGATTTTTGGTGGAACATTGATGCTTGGATAAAACATGAACAATTATATAGCATTGTAATTCCCGGTGATTCAGTCAAAAACAAGTTTTTAAAAGTTTTTAGAGGTTGATGGAAATTGTGATTGTGCAACATGAATGCTATTACTACCATCCAATGAACATAAGCACAGTTAAGTTGATAACACTTACGTCATGAAAATGTTACCATATCATAAAATTTATTTTAAAAAACAATCTGGAGAGCAGTTATTGCACTTACCTTGCATTTGACAGTTCTGGGTTCAGTTCCCAGCACCACCCTCCACTTTTATCTACCAGTACCTCCAGATATAAAGAAGGCCTGAGCACAGTCAGGAATAGCTCAAAAAACATATGAAAGAAAAATTAAAAAAAAAAGAAAAAGAAAACATTATCTACTGTATCTAAATGAAATGCTACTAATGCTTCCAAGACAAGTCTGCTTAACAGTTCTCAGTCAACATTTTTCAGAGGAGATAAGGACTTCTACTATGCAGACTAAATTTAGATTGAGCTAAGTCTTGTGCATCTGCTCTGGACACTGTCATATTTGTAGTTTCGCTTTACTGTCATACTTGTTAACTTCTAATTTATTTCAATACTTTAAGCAGTCTCTTTTGTGCTCTATAATTATTTTTTAATACAGTGTTTATGTTGGAGGAAAAATAATCTAGATTAATACTACTTTTAACTTAATTTAATATGCTATTATCATATGCTATTTTTTCCTCTCATATCTTAAAGCCATGCATGTTATGAGTGTTCATTTTTATTTGTAAAGTCCTTGGATAGATCCTTAGTGGAAGAATATTGTCTTTAGATTCTCAGGTCCAAGTTCTACTTCTTCATACATATTAAGGTACAACAAATGTTTGATATCTCTGAACTTTTGTTTATCATAAGAAAATCAAGACATATCTAGATCTCAGATTTTTTAAAGAACTAGAAGTTATATTGTAAACAGATGTGTTTTTATCCAAATTATGCAGATTGTGTAAATTTTGATATAATTAAATGAAGGTGATAATTATGATGGTGTTTTAGTAATAGAAAAGTTCAATAATAGCATAAAACTTTTGGTCTATTGATATTTAAGATGCAGGTTATGAGGCTAGGGATTTTTCTGGAAGGTAATATTAAGAATTGAAGGACTTGCCTTCATCATGATGTTAAAGCCTGCTAAAATATAGGAAACCAATGATAAACTCAAGATGCTTGCATTGCAGAACACTAAGGCACAACTCATTTTCCATTAAATTATACGCAGTCATATGCAATTACCAAATGCACTTTCGGTCGTTCATTATAGAGAGAACAAAACTGCAACATCACTTGTGCTATTCTTAGCAACAGTGCACTAATGGAACATAATGCACCATTTGACATTTCTCTTGATTTTAGTTTGATTTCATTTTCACATATAAGAAAAATAAACCTCTCCCTCATAGGGGATCTATTTACTCACATTTCTCTACTTTTATTGGAATACTGTTCTATCCATCTCTCATTATATTCCAATTTGTCAGCATCTCAGACAGTGTTTGAGGTACTCTGTAAAATGTGGAAGACAATCTTGGAAAAATAAGATTGAGGTGTTTTTTTTTTAATAACACTGTTGAAAGTCCAAAGAACTGTGTATCAATGTCACTGGTTTTTGGGTTTTTTTTTTTTTTGAGCTATATATAATGGTATTCAGAAATGACCTTTGAGGTGTTCAGAAGACTATGCAATACCGGAGCTTGAACTTAAGTGGGCCTCCTTTGTGCAATACCTGCTCTCAGCCTATTAAGTTATCTCTGTAGTTTTCAAATGTCAACTTTTTAAGATAATATTGAAGAAATATTTTTTATTTATATTTCTATAAATCAACTTCTGACTCTTCAACTTTGTACCTTTAACTGACATTCTTTTGTAAAATTAAATAGAACTGAATTATCAAATCTATAGCGAGTAATTAATAGATTGTTATACCTAAATAGAGCAAGGTGCCTAACTGGCTTGAACTGATACTGTGTATGATGTAGTAATAATGGTATCTAGACTTTGTTTCCTTTTGCACTCATTCATTTTCTCTCTATACTTATATATATATATAAATAACATATAGCTGTATATATGTTATATATAGCATAGAGGCTATTCATAACTTATATAATCTATAATATATGAGGCTATATGGTACATATAATATATAACTATATATAATTAATGTGTCAAGATTTTTATTATCAGGCATTAGGTTATCAATTAAGAAAGCTGAAATGCAAATATTACTTCTCTTTCTAAAATTTGTACAACTTTCAAGATACATCCTTTCCAAGCCCAAGTAGTTTTAGATTCAATACCTTGCCTTCTTAACTCTTTTTGAAGTCCTGTTATTTATTTGTCTATGTCTTTGTATGTTTTTATAACATATATTAAATGTTTCTCCTGAGACCCTTTCAGGATACCACCTCCTATTGTGAAAGAGTTAATTCCAAAACTAAATTTTCATACTGACACTTTACATATATGTTCAATTACTTTACCCTGTCTAGGATAAGGCACATCAATTAGCAGGATAGCTATATCTGTTTAGGATCAATATATTGACTCTCTCTTTAGTTCAATTTCAGACCCCACTTCTCTTAAATCTACCCAATTCTGTGAGCTACCCTGAAAAACTTGAAACCTTTTGTAACATAGAATGCAATATCACTGACTAGTGGTTTTAAGAGGACTGGTCCTTTGACTGGAAAACCTTTTCTTGAACACAATTCTTCTTTAGAATAAATTTGTTTTCTCTACTACATAATTCTTGTCTGAACATAAATCAATTTCCATTAGTTAGGCCTGTCTGTTTTTAATTCTCGCAGGGTCAATTGTAAATTATTTGAAATCTATAACTTTAGCATGAAACAGAGAAGGTGATTTTTAAAAAGTCTTGCTAAATTTATTAATTGCTAAGGAAATGAAAACTATATAATTTTGCCTATTAAAATGTTACAAAAATATTAAATGTCTAACTTATCTATTTACAATTAATATGTAAAATTAATGAAATATAAGTTTTTAATAGACACTGTTTAGAAAAGCTTGTGTTGTACGTTAAATTTATACGATATTATATACCCTGTATTACAATCAATCTGAAGGAAAGGGGCAGAAGAAAAACTAGTTTCAGCAGTTTTAAGTCTGAGACTAAAAATAAAATATATCTTATTTGGGATCATAATATCTATTCATTCTACAGTCTGGCTTAAAAGCATTTTATTAATCTATTTTGCTTCCTTAATATTTTCTGGCTAGAGATCATGTTCTTGGAATTAAACAATATGATAAACCAGTTAGCAGTTAAAAAGAAGTTGTATGTAATACATTATTTATAAAGCTCTATTATATTAGTATTACTAGTGTAATAGAATCTTCAATGTAAATCTAAAACTTGTATAATGCTATGATGTTAAAATATATGACATTGGTGAATCAACATGAAAATATCACTAGATGACAGATATGTTTATAGAGTCTATATAAATGGATGTATATGCTAGATATGTGATAGAAGTTTTTTCTTAGCAAGAGAAGTATTAGATATGAAATAAAATCAAAATTTATTATATCATTGTTATTCTCCACTCATGCCAAATTGCTCATAGATTTCTACTGGAATCAGTTATTTAATATTTCATGTTATAATAACAATATAGTATATATATTATTTTTCAAAAATTTTAATATTTCAATATGATTCTTAAAGCAAGAAAGTTTTCAAGTAATTGTTGACTCTCGTAGACAGTAATAATTTTTAAATTTGTATGGACTTTTAACATGTTAAATGCCTTTAATATTAATTTTTTGATATTCATAAAGCAAATATTCCTTCTTACTAAGTTGATAAATCAAAATGAGTAGAATGAAATTTGAAGGTTATATGCTCTTATAATTAATGGCAGTAAATAATTTAATACAATTGTGTCATTACAGATTAAATTATATTAAAGAATATCTACCTTTACTTGTATTATATTTACTTTGTACATTCTTTGGGCCACATTTGAAGGTTCTCGGAGGCAATTACTATCTCTTCAACACTTTTGGGTCATTCCCAGGGTTTTTCGTAGACTATGGAGTATTGGGGCATGAATGAAAAATATCTATTCAGTTCACAAGCTGTCTCTCCAGTACAAATACATCTTAGCCTATGCCTTAAAGAACTTATATATGTTATAATACTGACCAAGTGATATTGATTTACTATTTAGTCACTAATGCCCATTCCATATGACACTACAGCATTTTTTGAGGGGGCATATCTATTGTACTCTAGGTTATAATCCTGTCTCATTGCTCTTACAGTACTCGCAACATGGTTCAGGAAACCATTTTTGGCACAAGGGACAGGGTAGGGGGTGTGTATATATACTGTTTTGTTTGCAGTCAAGGCAACTCTACTATCTCTCAGGCTTAGACAACATATAGTCATTTATTTTTGGTTAACAGAGAAATCATAGAGTTTCTCCTTTAGCAAACCTCTGGGTCATCAGCATTGTACAAGAAATAAAGTATATTATCTTATAATAACTCATTCCTCTCCTTATTCCTCTCATTCCTCTCTTCTCTCTTGGCCACACTCAGCTCAGGACTGACTCTTGGTTCTGTACCCAGAGATCACAAAGTTGGAGCTTAGGTAATTGTATTGAGTGTGGGAATAGAACTCATGTTGGCCACAGGCAAAACAAATACTTGGCCTGCTATGCTATTTCTCTATCATCTCTAATATTTTTATCTAGGTAATTATATACACAATTTATTTTTATGTTTATTATATATTATATGTAAAATTATGAGTTAACTAACCCCAAGCAATATATGTTCTCTAAAATTTAACAAAGAAAAATAAATATAAATGGTGACTTTTGTTCTCATTAAGCAAATGTGTTGATCACTGAATATATTCAGTCATTTTGTGCAGTTGGGAAGATGGCAAAAACAAATACATTTATATTTATATATTACTAGAAAATGGATAAGTAGACATTAGATTTTAAAGGTAAATAAATATTAGATTTTCTAGAAAATTTTCTACATAGATTTTGAATTTTGTAGGAAGGCAATCTATTTATCTGACAACTTCATCATAGGCATTTAAAGATATCAAAGTGTAAGTGGACATTTTTATATGTAATTTTTATTGTTGACTATATGCAATGTTTACTGCCCTACTAATGATGGGAAAACATGGAATTTCAGGACAGATCTACTTGAGCACAAATGAGTGCTTATTATGATATTTTATTTCAAGCAAGATACTATATTTAATGCCTTCAGTTAGATTTTTGAATGATTTGAAGATACTAACAAGTGAATACTATGAAAGATCAATAAAATACATGCACTAAAATGTTCATTGTCTCCTCCATAGAGTGGTTAAGTGCTGATGTTATTTTTTTTTCCCTCAGTTTAAATATTTATGTTATTCTTCCTCCCATTTGTTAACACCTATCTAACTGCCTTCGCCCTCAAGAATTTGGCTCATATAAACACAATTTAATTACCTGGCCTCATTACTCCTATTCCATGCCCATATGCTAAAAGAGAAATTGAAACCACATATATACAATGAAATTAGCAGGATAGGGAACTTGTAGACAGATTGTGTAAATCTTGGCATCACTACAACTAGCTGCATATTTTTAAGAAACTATTTCACATGGTGAAATCTTAACTTTATTGTCTATAAAATGGATTTAGTACTATTTACTTTATTGCATTATTGTTGAGAAATAGATCTAGTACATGCAACTTACATGTACCACGTACATGTAATAAACAGGTATTACATATCACTGATTTTATTTTTCTTCAATAATAAAATATGTCATAAGACCAACTCAAGCATGGATGTAGCTAGGCATGGTTGATGTTAGAATTCAAAATAGGATGAAGTTTTAACTTAAATCAGAGTTCAGGGATGAATCAAACCAATCAGTGTAACATGTGGGATAGCCTGGAGCTTTGATGGTGCATTAAAACTTTAAAAGAGCATTCTTTTTAAAAACATCAACTGGAATTGTTTAGTCATATAAAGTGTTTGCATTAACCCAAAAAACAGCCTCACTTGCATAGTTAGTATTAATTAGATTAGATGCAACCCTGCCATAAGTCCTTGATATATTATGCATTAGTAGTAATGCATTAGTAGTAAATCAAATGACTTAGTAGGACAGATAGATGTTGTGATAAGTATATTTTTATGACAAATATTTTCTCTCCAAGTGTAGAATATATTTGTTTTTAGATTATATGTTAAAAGTAATTCTTGGGGCCAGACCAGTGGCACAAAGTTGTAAGGCATTTTCATTGCACACAGCTAACCTAGGACCAACTGAGGTTCAATCCCTGGAGTTCCCATATGTTTCCCAAACCAGGAGCAATTTCTGAGTGCATATCCAGGAGTACCTGAGCATCATCAGGTGTGACTCAAAAACCAACCAACCAAGCAAACAAACAAACCCCAGCAGCAACAACAACAACAACAAAGTAATTCTTGGTGTTTAAATATAATTTATTAATTAGTATATAATAATATTACAATATTATAAGTATAATTAAATATGAATTATTTAAATATAAAATATAGACTTTCCTTATTAGATAAAAATATTTAGAAGGATCAGAAAATGATGTCAGTGTGTCAGATTTTCAAAAAAAAATTTAGGATAAAAGACATGAGTCCATGATAGATCTCCAGGTATTTTAAAACTTAAGAAAATTTTAATTTACTTTTGCAAGTTGTAGACAATATTATAAACCATGAATCATAAAAGACAAAATTTTAATAGAATATAAGAAAATAGAAAATAAGATATTCTAGAATAATGAACTTTTTTTTTTTTGGTTTTTGGGTCACACCCGGTGGGGCTCAGGGGATACTCCTGGCTGTCTGCTCAGAAATAACTCCTGGCAGGCACAGGGAGTCATATGGGACACTGGGATTCGAATCAACAACCTTTGGTCCTGAATTGGCTGCTTGCAAGGTAAACGCCACTGTGCTATCTCTCCGAGCCCTAAAATAATGAAGTTTTAAGAAATAATATAATATGCATTTATTGTGAGTTGCATGAAAAATATTGTGAGGACACATTATGCTAAGACTAAAGTTGTAGGTAGAAAAGTGTATATGCAGCCACCAGGAAGTACTTTGTACAAGGAGGAAATTACGTAGTAGAAAAAGATTTTAACAGTCTTCCTTTTTGGTGATGTATATGTGAAAACTACATTTGGGGAAAATGCAGCAATATTGAAAGTGTAAGAAAACTCTGGTAAACAAATTGATTGGAAAACTGATTAAAATAGTTGAACACAAAAAATATCTAGAGAACATTAGTTGCAAATGTGATTAAGTTTCTAGTCTTGTTGATCATGCATAAGTTAATTATACAATTACTTATTGCATTGTGGGTTCTATATTATAAATAGTTCATGTTTTCTCCTCTATTGTTAATAATATATGTGATTGGTAAATAATCCTTTGATGAACAACTGAGGAGCACTCTAAGATTGCTTTACCTAGATAGGTAAATTTCTTTGCCTAAAAATCAAATATTTTGTATATGAACTATTAAGATTGGCTAGTGAGGAAGCTGGAGTGATAGCACAGTGGTATGGCGTTTGCTTTGCAGGTGGCGGATCCAGGACAGACCTCAATTTGATTCCCTGTGTCCCATATGGTCTGCCAAGCCAGGAATGATTTCTGAGCGCATAGCCAGGCGTAACCCCTGAGCATCACCGAGTATGGCACAAAAACAAAACAAAACACAACAAAAAAGATTGGTTAGTGAGGAGTAGGAGGTAAGACTTTTGATACTGGATTATATAATCAGTATAGAATTATTATGAATAAATTGATATTTTGTTTATTAAAATTTTTGGCAATCCCTAGCAGTGCTAGGGCTTACTCTTTGCTTTGTGCTCAGGGATCATTACTGGAAGTCTTGGGGAATCATATGAAGTGAGAATGATTAAAATAGCATCAATTGTGCAAGGCCTTACCCCCTATACTATCTCTTGTTCCCAATTATTTTCTATTTTTAAAGATGATGAAATGAAAATCAGTTTCCTCTAGACAGAAACCATCATTATTGATCCACCTTTTTTTGGAGTTCGATCATTGATTATTATCTTCACTATGTATGGCACTTTGTATAATTCTTGGCACATAGGGATAATCAATAAATGTTGAAACAAAAGATTATAGGATGAATTTAAAAGGGGAAACCATGCACTCGATATTGAAAAGAATGAATTATATTATTAACTCAAACCAAACAAGTAGTTGGCGAGAAGCAAGTTACCTATTTGGGTGGGAGTATATTGTTTACATATGTGTAATTATATAGAAGACTACACAGGAACCAATACAATTCTCTATCTGATTAATAAGTACACTTTACATAGATAAATCTCTTTACTGACAATCAGTTTAATGCATTTCTTGACTGGTTGATTGATTTTTCTCTCTTGATTCATTTTTGAGCAGAAACATTCCATCTGTGCTATGAATTGAATGAAACTTTCAACTCTAAGTGCTTTAGATTTCTGTTCTGTGAAAAAACTATACATTTTGGAGAATAAGTTTCAGTTCTAAAGCATAAAACAAATGATAATGCACCAGAGAAAAGTTCTAGATTAATTCTAAAATGACAAAGAAATATTGTCCCTGTATAAATAAATAATAACAGAATGGAAAGCAAAAGAAAGGAACTGAATGGAAGGTGACCAACACAATGGCTTTTCAGATATAACTAATTTGATTTACACCCAAAAAAGTTAGAAGTAGAAGTACTTGAAAGTGCAGTTCCCCGACAAATAATACCAAACTGCATTGCTAAATCCTGAATTGAGGACAATGAGACTAGAAAATCAGATATGAGCTAAGTCTGAAGTGTTCATCAGGGAAGTTTCATCTGCAGGGTTAGCTCCATTCTCCTACAGTGGCTGTGATTGATTTGAGGTGTCTTCCATAGGTACAGGAAAGTATCTGATAACACTTAGATCAAGTATTCACCTTTAGTGATCAAGGAGATAGAAAACCATGTGTATGTGCATGAGAAGACAATAAATCATCGAAACTCTAGAAGGATCTGCATTGTCATATGACAATAGTATTCACTTCATAGAATGCATTCAGTGTAGGGAGCCTTTTGAAGACAGAAGTATATATCTGAAAGGTTGATTTTACCTGGAGAAATTTACCTATAGTAAAATTATTCTTTAAGGGGAGAGCAAACATACTATCTCTATTATCTTGATTATTTAAATTTTATTAAATGTATTAATTCATGAACAATATTAATAAATTTTAATTATGTTAAAATGATTAATTAAGAACATTAATCAAATACTCTAATATGGATAAGATTGGGTCATAACCCAAGCTTAACAGGCTTACTCTCTGTTGAGCATATGGTATCATATATAGTATTGGGGATTCAATTTGTGTTGGCTACATGCAAGGCAAGGTCCCTGCTTTCCATACAATCTTCCAGTCTCAACAGTCCTTAATTTTTACATTTAATTGAAAGTCACAAGTATGTGACCAAAGATAGTTTAATTATTTAAAATTCCCTCAATCAATGTGTCATGATGGTTCAATCTGATGTCAATTGATCTTCCCATATTTTATGATTTCTTAAATTGAAGTGCTATTTAAATAGAATGGTTCACAAACTCTAAAATGCTAAAAAGTAATATTTCCACTCAAAGTCAAAGCGTACTGCTAGTTTATTTCCTACTGGTCTTTCTTTGATTTTAGGGGAAATCTATAAATATCTTTTTATTAATGGTTGAAACAATTATGATCTCCAGAGTCCTTCATAGTTGAATTTCAGATATGCAGTGGCTCGGGTCATTCCCACTATCAGTGTCAATGAAGCCAGAGTGCATCCTATATCATCACCCTTTGTCCCCTGGCCAGCCAGTGTAACTGGACAACTTAGTTTAGATTGTTATATTTTAGGTCTCTTAATTCCATTGTCTGTGACTTTGGCTTGAATATTTAGTTTGGTTCTTATATTTTTCCCAAAAATGCATCTGAGACTGACTTCTATAAAGATCTTAATATTAAAGTTTCTAGTACTCTAAGAAAAACAAGAAGTAACTTTTTGAAGGCATTGCATGATACCTATGACATAGATAACTATTTTTTGACCATGCCTAGTTTAACCAGTGTTACTATCTAACCCAAATATATATATTTTTAAATAATATTTATATAATATTATATTATATAATAGTACTATATTTACATAATTTATATAATGTTATATAAATTATGACTATATGATTATATTTGTAATTATATATTTTATAAATATAAATATATATTTATATATTTTGGGGGGTATAAGAACTGACAATATGTATAAAAATATGGTTGTCCAGATGATTCTAGTAGAATGGGAAATCATGCAATTTTATAAACAGAAAACCATATAAATGAATGCTATTGTCAGTAATATAATAGCTAACACTAAATTAATTTTAAAGGATAATCTACTGAAACTTTAAATTTATCAGACTTTACTTACAATCAAAATGATTACTATCCCCTTACCTAT
>PVKC010016479.1:0-20770 GCA_004027635.1 Crocidura indochinensis
AAAAAATTTAATTATCTATTGAATTTACTCTTCTGTAGAAATATACATATTTGACTATAATTTATATAATAAAGGCAAAAAACCTAGATGAAGCTAATGAAAACACTGAAGCTAATGGAATGCTTTAAAAAGGTTCTTTTTATAATATTTTTATTTATTTAAAGAAAATGCATCACATAGTTGACATAACTGATCATAATATAATATCTTTCTTTTAGAAAGACCAAAGGCGGGGCCCGGGAGATAGCACGGAGGTAAGGCGTTTGCCTTTCATACAAAAGGTCATCGGTTTGAATCCTGGTGCCCCATATGGTCCCCCGTGTCTGCCAGGAGCAATTTCTGAACATGGAGCCAGGAGTAACCCCTGATCACTGCTGGTTGTGACCCAAAAACAACAACAACAACGAAAAAAAAAAAAAGAAAGACCAAAGGCAAATGATTAAAAAAAAATAGAAAATTGAAAGAAAAACTGAAGAGTTGGAAGAGAATGAAAAGAAAAAGTTCAGTAGCAAATTTATTTTTTAAAATTATTGAATCACCAATGAATCCATTAAAGCACTAGAAGAAAGTTTAGTAATCTCTTCCTCTCTTTTTTTGAAGGATAAGAGTTAAAAAAAAATACAGTAAAAACGGTGTGAGTGGCAATTGTTTGCATAAGCCCAGCAAAATATGGGGGACATGAAAGAAAAAAAGCCTTGGCCTAAATACAAGGAGACCTTACCCCTGTAATTTTCTACTCAGAAAATTGGTAAGAAATACTCTTGTATACTTTCTTTTGCTCCTTATTAGCCAGGATTACATCATTCATCCACACATTAATCAACCCCTTAAGTTGGACAGAGGACCAACCAGGTTTTCTGTACACTAACAGAAACTTACAGCCTGTAGCTTTGTAGGTGCCCCTGAAGCATCTGGTCTCCAAATGCCAGAAAAAAGGTGCTGATAGGATAGGAGGAGAAAGGGGGAAAATGTGCCTACGGAATAGTCAATGAAGAGGGACTTCTCAAGGTATGTTACAAAACATGGAGGAGTTTGGGCTCATAATGAAAGTAGAATGGGAAATGAGATGGCTGCTACACTACAGGCAAATGGAGATTATACTGAAAGCATCCGGTAGAACACATTGTCTTTTTTATTGGGGGGGGGCACACCGGGTGACACTCAGGACAAGGAACAAACCGAGGTCAGTCCTGGGTCAGTCACATGCAAGACAAACAAACACTCTACCCCTGCATATTGCTCTGGCCCCATACATTGCTTTTTAAATTTTTCTATAAGCAATGGAAAACAGTGAAGATGGGGAGCACAGAAACTAAAAAACATGATGGGAAAATAGTAAGACATTTCTAATTCATTGTAACTTGAAAATTTTTCAGAAGATAGCATATAAGCCTATTGATATAATATGTAAATATATGTACTGCTTCCTCAAATATTTTACATAACTGAATGAGAAAGAAAGAAAGAAAGAAAGAAAGAGGAGAAATGAAGAAAGGAGAAAGAGAGAAAGAAAGAGGAAAGAAAGAAAAAAGAGAGAGAAATAAAGAAGAAAGAAGAAAAGGGAAAAGATAGGAATGAAAGAAGAACAAAATAAATAAATAAATAAAAGAATAAAAGGAAAGGGGAAAGTTAAAGAGAAAGCAAGAAAAGAAAGGAAGAGAAAAACAAAGGGAGGAAGGGAAGAAGGGAGGAAGGAAGGAGGAAGGAGGAAGGACAGAAGGATGGAAGGAAGGAGGAAGGAAAGAAGGAAGAAAGAAGGAAGGAAGGAAGGAAGGAAGGAAGGAAGGAAGGAAGGAAGGAAGGAAGGAAGGAAGGAAGGAAGGAAGGAAGGAAGGCTTTACAAAACCTGTTGAAAATATTTTTTTAATTTCAGGAGAAGGTAATACCTAGCAGTACTCGGAATATTTCTGACTCTATATTCATGAGTCACTCCTGCCAGAGTTCAGGAATTAGATGTGAGGTCAGGGATCTTCCTGGAGTTGACCATATGAAAGATAAGCACCTTAGCAGCCTGTACTCTCCCCCTGAGCCCTGGTGAAAATACTTAGCAATAAGATCTCTAGGTAAGAAAACATATTAGCCTGAGTTTTGACACTTAAGATATAACTAAGTTTATTTTCCATGGACTATGGCCTTGCAGTTTCTGGAATTCTTTTTTCAATTAATTTAAAGAAAATGTATCGCATGGTAGACATGGTTAATCATAATATATTTGTTTCCATATAAGTGAAAGCAACGTTATTAAAAAGAAAAAGAAAAGAAAAAATAAAATGGAAGATAATAAAGTTAACAAAAAAGAAAAAAAGATAAAACTAGCAAGTAGCAAGCACATTTGTGAAAATTCCTGTATCTCCAATGAAGTAGTTAATACAATGACAGATGGTTTAGTAAGCTCTAGTTAGCTGTCTATTCAGTTAAATTGGTGTGTTCTTAAGGGATGACAGTATCAAACAAATGAAGTTATCCAGAAATGCAAAGCACTATTATTGATAATACAACTCAACTGCAGGCTTCCTGGAAGAAGGAAGATATGTAGGGGAGGGTGCCCATGATCTTTCACAGCTTGGTTTACATCTCTTTTGAAAAAAAGAGTGAGTCTTTGGAGCTAACCTGGTTTAAAGATGGTGACTGCATTTGTGGGTGTGATTACAACAGCCAAGTTTCCTAGGAGAAAGAAGATATGAGGAGATTCATTTGAAAAAGCCCTAATGATATCAGCCCCAAATTGGAGTACCTGAAATTTGGTCAGATTGATGTCCCCAAAGGGAATCATAAAGGCTCAGTAATGAGGCAGAGCCATTGGGAAAATGGTGGTTTTGAGTGATGGAGGCAGCATGCATGGCTTTGGCATTTTTATAGTTTCTATAGGAAGTTACTCTATGGTTTCCCTTCAAGGAGTTGGTGAATATACACAGACCTTACTACTATGTCCATAGGGCTACTATAATTACATCTATGTAAAAAACAAATTACACAGGAATCCTTTAGGAAGACATTTAAAGCCTTTAAAAACATTATTCAATTACAAATGAGAGACTCAGTATTTGTTTTAGCAAAGAACATTGTTATACAAAGAAGTGAATCCTCAAACTAATGAAGTCTTCTCAAATGATAGTGCTGAAAAATCCATTACTGGCATGTTTTGTTTTAAAAGGAGACACATTCAACGAAATAGAGGAAGTAGAAATGAGGAAGGACATGACACATCTGAAACTTTCTAGTATTTCTGAATGATAAAACTTACTCAGCCAGATTTTAGCTAGGAAAAGGAAGATTATTATTTTTCTGTCAAGCTGCTCCCTCTCCTTTGCTCAACAACTTTTATGTTTCTTATTTATTCTTCCTGACATTTGATGAAAATAGTCAAAGAATAAAGAAAGCAACCTCAGTTTAATCTCCCAACTTTTTCCAGAAAGTATGACTAAAAAAACTACAACCCCCCCCAACACAGCAAGAACACTAGAAAAACAATGGATAGACACAATGAAACTCGATGAGTGGAAATATCACCAAGACATACATACCATTGGGATGGAGAGATAGTACAGTGAGTGGTAAGGCATTTGCCTTAGATGCAGGAGGATGGTGGTTCGAATCCCGTCATCCCATATGGTCCCCTGAGCCTGCCAGGAGTGATTTCTGAGCAGAGAGCCAGGAGTAACCCCTGAGCCCTGCTGGGTGTGACCCAAAAAAACAAACAAACAAACAAAAGATATATGCACCATTATCAGGATGTGAATGAGTTCAAAGAAACAATAGCACAGGTATTCAGTAAAGCACAAGGAAATATTAGCATAGAAATAAGGGGGAAAAAAACTACTACAATCAGAAATGACAGAAATGATAAATCATATATGGTAGGTGATGTAGAGAAAGTTATTAGAGAAATCATATCCTCCAAACATAGTCACGATATCTGCATCCCAACATCTCCTCGATAGACTTACTGTATTCTCTAAAGAGATATAAATAAAGCCATGAAAAATGTGAGTATGCTGTAAAATAAATTATCAGAGTTGTGAGTTCACCCCACACACTGTATCTCCAACCTCAGGTAAACAGATCTGAATAAACATGGTAGCAGCAAAGAATTAATAAATCAACCCATTAAGGAAAGAATCATGGAGTCCGTGGCTTTTCATCTCATGGTTTCTATGAGTGCCCCAAGCCAGAACTGCTTTTTCTTTATTAAATCAATGCCCATGCACTAGGAGGGGGGAGGGTCAAGTAATCCAAGTGGGCTTTTAAATATCAACAGAAGAGGTTTATGGGAAAAAGGAAGATGGAGGGGCGACTTTGTTTGGGGTTAATATCTGGATGTCATCTTACAGTACACTAGCCTTGTAGCTGAAGACTGGCAATCTAGGGAAGAGAGAGTAGCCAAAAGCCACGCCTGCTACATCCATCACCCACAATCTCCATTTTTTACAATGACTCTGCTTCTTCACTCAATTACAGCTCTCTACAAAGATACTAACATGTCCAAAATTCCAGATATGCCAGTATTTGGGCTGACATCACTAGGACATTTTTGAAGTGAGTGCAGGCACCCTCCTCCCCCATTTTCTCATACTTCTGGAAGACCTGGTAGCCAAAAACAAACTCCATAAAGCTACAGTATCAGTCATGATGTTTGGAATTCCTGGAGAACTCCAATTTTTTAAATATTGTTATTCCAGTAGGAACACAACAATTTAGATGCCAACATGTACTGGAGGTCACTTCCAATGCTGCTTTTTTCTTGTAAAAGAAGTAGCATAAAGACCAACTAACAGCAAGAGCTAAGTTTAAAAAGAAATTAAACCTAACAATGACTTAATGACCCATTACAAGATACAATGATTTTCACAAATTTTCTTGTTTCTGTATTCTTTCTTCTTTTCCTTTTCTTTTTTAAGGAATAATGTTACTTCCACTTATCCGAAACAAGTGCATTATGATCAACTATGTAAAACATGATCTTTAAATAAAGTAATTTATGTATTTAAAAAGTTAATAGGATCTCTGAATAGTTGAATAATAGAAGTTAAACAAAAATATCAATGATTTTTGAGGTGAGGAAAGGAAAACTGCGAGGAAACAGCAGTAGGTGGAAAATAGTCTAAAAAGAAATGAACATTATATCAAACAACTATGAGTAAGGTGAAGGGGAACAATATAAAAATCATCAGAGCCCCTGAAAAACAGTAAACCAATGTGATGAATAAACAAAGAATTCCCAGAGTTACAGGTTCCAAGATCCAAGAGGTCTAAAGGGTTCCAGCAAAAATAAACTCAACAAGCAAAACTTCAAGACACATTGTACTCAAAGTTACAAAATCCCAAGATACAGAATACTCATAGCAGCAAGATTAATGAATTTGTATACAAATAAAAGTCTATAATATGTATAGCAAATTTCATCTAAGCAAATGAAATTCTATGAGCCAGAAGAGAATAGAGGAATATAATACAAAAAAATCAATGAAAAGAACACCTTACCAAAAAACACTTTATACATCTATATTATCACTCAGATTTGAAGAAATAATAAAGAGCTTCAAGGACAAGCAACATCTTAGAAAGTTCTTATCTTTGAAAATAGTTTTGGAAGAAGCATTAAAAGACCTTCTTTGGAACTGGAGAGATAGCACAGTGGTAGGGTGCTTGCCTTGCACGCAGTCAATCCAGGACTAACGGTGGTCAGCATCCCATATGGTCCCCCGTGCCTGACAGGAGCTATTTCTGAACACAGAGCCAGAAGTAACCCCTAAACGCTGGCATGTGTGACCCAAAAACAAAAACAAACAAACAAAAAATACCAAAAACAAAAAAAAGACCTTCTTTAAAGAATGGGACAAACTTCCCAAAATAGACACTGAATGTGGCACCCCTTATTGTGTCTTTGGCTGCCCTATACTATATTAAGAAATATATATTTGCTCCTAGCTTGGTAAAGGATTTTATATATTTTCAATAATGAATTAATGTATTTATATTGGTTAAAGTCACTTAGCAATTAGTGATTACAAATTAATTTTTATTGTTTTATATATTTTCTGATAATTCTAGTTACCATTTATATCTCCTTTTATTTTATTTTATCTATCTATGATAACCTCATTTTATTATGATTATTTTGTTTTTAAAAAATATACTTAAGCACCCTGATTACAAGCATGATTATAGTTGGGTTTCAGTCATAAACAGAACACCCCCCTTCAACAGTGCAACATTACCACCAACAATGCCCCCCCCCATCTGTATTCGAGACAGGTATTCTACTTCTCTCACTCATTAAAATTGTCATGCTAGTTGTTAGTGTAGTATTTCCCTAACTGAGCTCACCACTCTTTGTGGTGAGCTTCATCTTGAGAGTCCTTCCAGCCCTCATCTTTATTGTCTCTGGGAGTTATTACCATAATGTCTTTAATTTTTCTTGAAACCCATAGATGACTGAGACTATTCTATCTCTCTCCCTCTGACTTATTTCACTCAGCATAATAGATTCCATGTATATCCATGTATAGGAACACAAAAATGCAACTTAAAATTCCTTCCTCATACCTAGATTCATTGCAGCACTACTTACAATAGCCAGACTCTGGAAACAACCAAGATGCCCTTCAGCAGATGAATAGCTAAAGAAACTGTGATACATATATATAATGGAATATTATGCAGCCATCAGGAGAGTTGAAGTCATGAAATTTTCCTATACATGGATGTACATGGAATCTATTATGCTGAGTGAAATAAGTCAGAGGGAGAGAGATAGACACATAATAGTCTCAAAATCAAGAGGCCATTGTTCTAAATCCGGGGGAGACGGGATGATTGCTCTAGAGAGTGGTACAGAGATAATGAGAAATAGTCAGATTTTCTTTCTATAAAATTGATCTGGATTGGAAGGACAAGAGTGAAATCAAGGATATTTTTGCCCAAGCAAATGGCAAGATGAGGTGCTATTTTCCTGAAATGGAGGAAAACATGTCAGAAAAAGTACAGAATTCCAATATTGTACAATGTTAACTTTGCGGTGCCTATTTGATAAACAGTGAATAAAATAATTTCATGATGGAGGCTCAAAATTTCAAACCATTTTGGTGTGTAGATTATAACCAAAATCTCAAAATGTATAATAGTACCTTGAAGAACACAGATACATAAATATAGAGGTCTAAGTATTGAGATTCTTAACTCTAGGGGCCAGCCGGTGGCGCCAGAGGTAAGGTGCCTGCCTTGCCTGCGCTAGCCTTGGAAGGACCGCAGTTCGATCCCCCGGTGTCCCATATGGTCCCCCAAGCCAGGAGCGTCTTCTGAGCACATTGCCAGGAGTAACCCCTGAGCATCACTGGGTGTGGCCCAAAAACCAAAAAATAATAATAATAATAAAATAAAGAGGAGATTCTTAACTCTAGGAAATCAGCAAAAAGGTGAGAAATAGGAAAGTAGACTGAAAAACTGTTGCCATTGGGAAACAGGAGAAAAATATTAACAGTAAAATATTTTTAAAAATGTCAAATGTTAAGTTCTGTGGCTATGTCAAGTTAGATAAGGCCTACAGTTTGACCCTGAGATTTTTACAAATTAGAGATTATTTGTAATCTTAATAAATGTGGTTTCCCTTAATATTTCAATGGCCTGATTGAAAAATACTCAAGAAGTACAGGTAACAATGAAATAGAAACAATTCATTTAAGGGGTTTTCTTATAAAAGGAAGAAAAGAGACAGAGCTTTCATGGAGAGGAAATGGAGTTAGAGAGGTTGCAAAACAGAAGAGAAAATGAATAGCACTTTTATAGGCAAATGCAAGAGGTCTATCATAGAGGGAGTGTTTAATGATTCCAGAGAGATGAGATTGCCAGGGCAGAGTTCTCAGTGGCTAAGAGAAGAGACCCAATCTACAAAAGGAAGGAGACTAGCAACCTATCTAAGGGCATAAATGCAAAAAGGTATAGAGCACATGGAGATGGAAGGATACAGAGGTTATCATCAGCACTCTTCTATTTTCTAAGTAAAATTGGAATAAACTCATGGGTGATATATAATCTGAGAAGAGATGAGAGACATGAACAGTAGTTGGGGAGAGGAAATGTGAATGATTAGTTGTCTCTAAAGATAGGCAGCATTGAAGTGAGTGAGCAAGAGGCTGAAGGTGAGGAGACCATGTTTTCCCACACCACACTGAGCTGTGCAAAAATGCATGAAGGAAGTGGAAAGATGGGTATCAAGGGAGTCTCTCTACCCAGGAGGAAGAGAGAAAGAAGAAAGACAATCAAGAGTTTATGCCAGAGGGTGACAATATCAGAATAGATCAACTTTAAAGCTGGACAACTAGGCAATTGTAGAAAAGAGCAGGGTAAGCTCTTAAAAATGTGTTGGTATCAAAGTATTGTGAAAATAATAGTTGTGTGCCTGGCTTACATGTTTCTTATCTAGATTGATCCCCAGCACCCACATGGCCCTTCATGCACTGCCAGGTGTAATCCCTGAATATAGAGCACTGTCAGATATGACCCAAACCACATCCCACCTCCCCTAAAAAACATCAGTAAAAAGTCATCAGTGGTGATGACTAAGTAAATGTCTATGTAGCCCCATCCCTGGGTTAGTCTACACAAATCTCAATGAAGCTCACATTAGTTTAACAGTCAGTTCCAACATTCCCACAAGGTAGATATTACTACCCAAAAGAAAGACCTCACATTTTGTGACCATAAGTAAAGACATGAGAGATGTTTGGAATTCAACCCAGAATCATCTCATTCTCCATCTGCCAGTATCAATAACCACTGATGCTGTATATAGCTCTGGGATCATGGAAGAGGCAGGGAGGCTCTTAGCAAACTCAAGGTTTTGCAAAGAAAATATTAGGCCCAAGTAAAAGACTGACCTAAGCAGGAGCTACCAGGAATCTTAGAGGACACACCTAAAAACGGGTATAAATCGACTCAGAGACAAGGACGACACACTCTTAAACATCATCTGTCTCTATAAATTTAGTTCATCTGGCAAAGTCAGCAAGAAGAGGCCAGCAGCATCCAGGCTGAACACTCTAGTCCCAAGTAATAAACTAGCAAACTGGTAAAGCTGAACCCTGAAAGAAAGAACCTGCAGTTCTTCATGTGAGGTGTGACTCTTTCTCAGTTACACAGAAAATTGGAGCCTGAGCTCCAAGTCATCTCAATAAAACTTGTAGAGACAAATAGAATTGTTTAACATTAATAGTCAGGCTGCAAAATTGAGCCAAGTATACATATTTCTAATGCTTATGTGAATTACCAAAAACCCAAACCCGAAACAGCCAACCACCCCCTCTCAAATCCCTTATCATGCTAGATAAGAGCACTGGAATGGTTGCTAAAGGGTAGGGCTAGGGTTTGATCTCAAGTCTGCCAGTGGCAAAAACCAGGCCCTTCTCATCATTCTTCATTATTTTTCCCTGACAAATAATTAGACAACAGAAACATGCAATTAACGTAAAAACTCGCAAAGAAGAACTCATTCTTTCTCCCATGTCCTGCAATGCCTCAGGGTTATAATTATATCATTATCCCACAGTGCACACTTAGGTAGAGTAGGTGTTTAAGAATTGGGCTGAATTAGTATGACTTTAATTATAACATACCCTGGAAATGGCTTTTCTTGCTAAATCCCTAACGTTGGCGTGTGTATATAGACTTTGCCAGTTTCTCATAAAAGTGAAGTATAAATAGAGGGGGAAAAATCCAATAACCTATGGCTGATTATTTAAACTGTAAGTATATTTGTTTTATAGATAAACTGGAGTTTCCTGTCCTCAAGCTTTTTCCTTAGATTGGTACTGTGTGTCTCGAGGAAGAGGGATTACATGGCAGGCTGTACCCCCGTCCAAATACCCTAATGCAAAACAAAGTCCGTATCTCCAAACGGATACCATATGATTATTCTCATTAGCAGCCAGCACAATTGAAACTCCAGTCAGAGCTTGTAGCCTATTATCTGACTGGGCTCTAAAGATTAACTTGAACTTTTACAGAACAATTGTTCATTGCTCTGACTAGAGCTTCTTCAGTAGCGCCTGTCCCCCAATGTAGCTGCACTTTCCATTAACAAGGAGGCAGCTCAGTAAATGGTTGTGGAAAGACGGAGCTAGTGGCCTTTCCAAAAATCATCAAAATCCTTGCCCCCAGCTAACCCTTCTTGCCCTTTTCCTAGAGTTGCTCCAATGCCAGATAGACTCTCAGGCAGGGATCCTCAATGATAGGTGGAGAGGGGGGACATGTGACCCAGTTTTAGCCAATGAGACACAAGACTGCTGTGTCTTACCTAGGGTAAGAGTTTTTCAAGATAAAAAGGAAGTGCAGCAAAGGCTCTTCTGGCTACTTCCTTCTTCTGATGGGATGTGGGCTTCACACAAACGTTATTTGGAAAATTGGAGGCCATCTTGGAATTGTGAAAGATAAGATTTCCACTTATGACAGCACTGACGTCCGAGATATCAAGACTTAATGTTGTGTTATCACAACAGGCTCTTTCTGAGTAGTAGAATCAGAGGCAGCAGCACTAGAAACTCTGAGGGATCCTAGAATCATTCCTGTACTAACCAACACTAAGTGGATCTAACCGAATGATCAGCCAAATGGATTCACTTAACCTTCTTTAGACTTGTTGATCCTAGATTAGCCTACTTTTTTCTTTACTTAAAAAGCTTACCTTCTGCCACTGACCCCCAATTATTCCTCAGTGAGTTTCTTTACAGAGAAACATCTTTATTCATTGTTAACTTAATAAATTTGTGTTTAAAAACAAAACAAGAAAGCATATGTTTATCTTTTATTCTTTTTTTGTTTGTTTGTTTTTTTGGGTCACACCCGTTTGATGCTCAGGGGTTACTCCTGGATAAGCGCTCAGAGATTGCCCGTGGCTTGGGGGGACCATATGGGATGCCGGGGGATCGAACCATGGTCCTTCCTTGGCTAGCTCTTGCAAGGTAAACACCTTACCTCTAGCGCCACCTCACCAGCCCCTATCTTTTATTCTTGATATCTGATATTCGTGATATCTTTTATTCTTTTATTATTCTTTGGTTCTTGATATCTGTTGTTCTTTTATATACTCATAAGAGAATCAGAGAGTGAACGCAGACACCTACTCAGTCTGGTATGAATCAACCTTGGCACTGGACTTTCTGCTCAGATGCCAGGTCTGAACAAGGTACAGTTTCTATTTCAGTAGATAAAGCTTTATTTGGAACACACACACTCTGGTACATGCATCTATGGATATCTTGTGTATTAAGCAGAATTGAGTATCTGCAACAGAGATGAAAGTATCAACCATGTGACCCTTTGCAGGAGAAAATACAGACCTCAGTTTCAAGCTCTATTAGTTGGATCTGATGTTACATCAAATTGAAAGCATGTCAAAAGGATACTGCTATCTTTTGACATATTCCAAGGATAGGAAAGGAGGAAATTAAGGCAAAGTCGCCTGAAAGGAGGAGCTTGAGAATTGAAAGGTGGAGCGTGTGGGGGAAGAATTCCTCCCCTTCATTCTCTGAGAGGCTTGGAAATGTAACTCCCAACACCCCTCTTCTGATGAGGGAATGTAATAAATGTGGTTGGATTTTTTTTTTTCTTTTCCATGTGAATGTGAAACGTCTTCCAAATTAGCCATCTTGCTGCAAAAATCACCAGCTTCTCAAGACTTGCTCCGCAGGAAACAAGTATGGACAGACAGATGTTTCTCCTCATGCTGCTGCTGCAGTGTTTACATTTATCTCTTACTTGTCAAATCCTGACTTCGTGAAATGCTTTGTTATCAAGATGCATCAAATGGACTAAGAAAAGAAAGTGAGAGAATTGTGACTACAGGATGACATGTGGCTTCATTGCCAATGATCCAGTTCACAAAACCCTTCCTGATATCCACATGCCCAGCTGAATTAAGAGATTCATCAGCTATTGGAAGGAGAGATAGTACAGGGGTTTTTAGGCACTTGCTTTGCAGGTGACAGAACTCGGTTTGATTCCTGGAATCACATATGTTCAGTGGGCTCCAAGCCAGGAGTAAGCCCAGTGTGCTATTGCCTCCCCCGAAAGGCAACAACAATAACCAAAAAAAGAAAAAGGAAGGTGATGAAATCCATCAGTGAAGTGACTCCATGAAAAGCATTCTTTCTCTGTATGATGAGAATAAGGACCTGGGGGCCGGGTGGTGGCGCTGGAGGGTAAGGTGCTTGCTTGCCTTGCCTGCTCTAACCTAGGACGGACCTCGGTTGGATCCCCCGGTTCCCCATATGGTCCCCTGTGCCTGCCAGGAGCGACTTCTGAGCGATTAGCCAGGAGTAACCCCTGAGCGTCACTGGGTGTGGCCCAAAAAAAAACAAAACAAAAAAAAAGAATAAGGACCTGAGACAAACCTTAAGGAATCAAAGGATTTCCCTACTAATAAATTTCTCTAAGAGCCTCTCTACCCCTGGAACACTCTCCTGTAGTAATCTTGGTATCCGAGTACTAAGTAGATTTTCCCAATTGGAGTTAGACATTCCCTGTGCACAACTAGCCATCAAAGATGCATCATCTCAGTCAGTGCTCACAACAACCCTGGACTATAGGTTCTAGTTTATATATCTAGTTTAAAGATAAGGAAACAAACCCAAGTCGTTCACCCACCTAAAAAGCCTAAAAAGTCATCTCCCTTGTCACTAGCATGTCTGGGAATATAATCTCATTCTCCCTCCATTCTCCAGAGACTACATTTAATCCATCCCTCTATTTTAGGGGGCAATGTATCAGTCCTAGATACTAAGGGTGGGACGTGCTATTCTGATTCTCCAAGGCAGAAATGGGTCTTTTTCTCCATTTCAAACCGCACAGGGACTATTTTTCTCCTCTTGACAACTATTTCCCAGGTGATCTTTTCCTCCTTTCTAAACAGCCATTTTGCTCAAATGGCGGGGTCACTTTTTCCACTTTTCTTATCTGATTACATTTTAGAGGAGCAATAATTAGGGTCACATGTTGGTGCTCAAGGGCTATTTTGCAGTTCTGTACCCAGGGATAACTCCAGGCTGTAGTTGGAGCATTTTATGCAGTTCTGGGATCAAACTGGAGCCAGTTGCATGATAGGCAAGTGTCTTACCTGCTGTACTATTTCTTCAGCCCCATTGTCTTCCATCTTTCTTGGCTGTCGTTTTCAATCTTTTGGTTTTTGGGCCATACCCAGTGACGCTCAGAGGTTACTCCTGGCTATGCGCTCAGAAGACGCCCCTGACCTGGGGGACCATATGGGGCACGGGGGATAGAACCACGGTCTGTCCAAGGTTAGCGTGGTAAGGCAGGCACCTTACCTCCAGCGCCACCGCCTGGCCCCCGTTTTCAATCTTTTATGAAGAAAATTTTAAGGACAAACAGCACATCTTTATTAGGTCCCACAGATGGGCAACAACTAGTTTCAGACCCAGGAGGCAAAGAGATAGTTCATCTGACTTTCTGCTTTGATTAATTGTCCCTTCTCCCTTCTCTTTATTGGCCAATCTCAGTGCTATTGGTTTAACTATTAAGTGGAGGGAAGGATGAAAGAAAGGAAGATAAATCTAACCACCTTTATATGAATCTGCTGTCTTATTAACCATTTTATGGGTTGGGTGGAGTAACTCAATGTTGAGAAACATTATTTTCTCTTCTATTTTTTTTCCTGTTAATGGGTTGACCCTCTTTGGTTTGAGTGGGTCACGCTCAGCTCCAGCATGCAAGCATCATGTGTATAAGCAGGCATCCACAGCAGTAAAACATCTGCTCCCCAGACCTTCCCTCTGTCTTCTTCTGAAGCACCAGGGAACCATCTCGAGTTGAGTCTCCAGTGTGACTTTGCAGGAATGCTAGGTTCACTGTAGAGTTTTTGCCTCTCACCTTTCCTGGGAGTTTATAGGGTGCTTTGAAGTTTCTCTGAACAAACAGGATTTCTGTGTTTCTCTTATTGCTGAGCCAACCCAGGGCCCTTGGCACCATCAGCCCCTTATGAAATGTTCAGTCATTTCAGTTTCCACCTTTTGGTCTTTGCCCTCTTTGCAAACATCTGGAGAGAATTAGCTCCCAGGCCTCAGTCACATACCCACTTTGTGGTTCTATGGAGAGTTGTGTGCAAGGGGACGTTTCTGCCCATAACAAGCTTTCTTTATGGCATTTCACTATAAAAGGTACCCTTGTTAATATTAATAGACCAAGAAAAAACAAGTCCACTCCAACCCATTTAGCTCTAGCTGATTGAACTAGGAGGGAGACCTGCATTCTGAAAAGCAAAGAATAAAAATAGCATAAAATGGGAATGAAAGAACACAAGTATGATGATAATCTCGGCAATAAGGTCCAGGCATTGGAATTGAGTATAATTCCATCCCACACATTTGAATAAGTTAACATACTGCTAGCCATGTGTGACTTGATTGCTTTGAATTGTCACAATATCTACTAAGATTTATTATAGGTATAGACTGCAAAAACTTTGAATTAAAAATGTTTTAAAAGTTCATTAATGATAGTTAAGGTGATAATAATTTGAAGACATAAGGCTGAAATTAATTTTATCAGGTTTTTAAATATGGAGGTTATGACAGCAGCTCACTTTTGTGGCTCATGTCATGTTCTGATTGGGAAGCAGGAAATAAAGAATTGGACAAATACTTCCCAGGATATGACTGGGATTTGCAAAGCTTCCATGATTGGGAATCAGAAAGACATCTAAGTAAACCAGAACAATATCAAAATAAGCATTAAGAAAACATCAACCAAATCTCAGAAAACAGAAAAAAAAAGTTTTTTCTAAAAACTTACTGCAAGGGGCCAGAGTAATAGCACAATGGTAGAGTGTTTGCCTTGCAAGCAGCCAACCCAGAATGGATGGTGGTTCAAATTCAGGCATCCCATATGGTTCCTCAAGTCTGCCAGGAACAGTTTCTGAGCACAGAGCCAGGAGTAACCCCTGGGCGCCTCTGGGTGTAACCCCAAAACCAAAAAATATATATATATATATATCCTTACTGTAAGTATTTTTCCTTTGGAAAAAATTCTAGAATTGATTATTGAATACACCTATAGGAGCAAATTAGGAAACAAGTAGATGATACCAAGAAATTAGCTGAACTCACTGCAAACAAGGTGTATTACATTTCATAACATTTCCTACCATTTTAGACTCACTGGACTGCCTGATTTTAGTAAAACCTTAGACAAAGTTCATGGCATGTTTGCATCCAAATTCAAGAAGTTGTATTGGATAATAATAACAATTATGTAAAAACTACCACAGGTAAATATTTTATTTTTGCTTTTGTCATTGTTTTAGGGTCATTCCTGATGATGCTCAGGAGCTACTCTAACATGCAAAGCATGCACTCAGCCCTGTGGGCTATCTCTCTGGCCCTGATTGAATATTTGTATTTGGTTTTGAAAATCTATACTTAGAAAGGTCAAAGGAGTGACCTAAGAATTTAAAATGAAGTAATTTGATATGATGAATACCAAAGTCAATACTCAAAGATTAATACATAAATAATAAGACTATGACAAATAATGTAAATATGACCATAATGTAAAGTGCTGAGCTCATAAAATGCTTGTCTATGTACAACACTGGGGTGGTTCAGCTTGAAACAAATTAACTTTTCTTAGTACAATGCAAATGAAATACATAGTAAATATATTGGGAATTATCAAAGGAAGTGGGAGTCTCATGTTAGTAGAATGAAACTCAAAATATGCAACATATGATTTGTTTCCTGGATACCAAAGTGATAAGAGGCTCTTAGGGGTTGCAAAGCAAAGAGGAATTCAGAGAAGGACCTGCAAGGAGGACTGGATTCTATCATTTAGAGAGGGTAGATGTTCAGCTTTGTACAAAAAAACAAATCCAAGAACAATTGGTGGAAATTGCAGGAAAGGTGGGAACAAATCAGCACAAAGAAGAATTTTTGAGTCATCTTGGAGCTCTCCATGGGAAAGGCAGGCATTCCCATGGAGAAGATAATGACTAAGCTTCTTATCTTACAGTGTTGCTTAGGATGCCAGAGAGATAGCTGAAAGAGGTGGCGTATATGACTTATATGAACAGGGCCTGCATGTTGGATCATCAGCATGCCAAGTGTGCTCCTGGTGGTAGACTATATCACAGGGGCCACATTACTAGGGATACTCAGGGAGTAAGTCCTGAGTCCTGAATGTATCAGAGAGGAACGATGGGTACTGATCAGGAATGCTAAGACATGACCTATTAGGAGAGAGATCAAAGTGAGGAGAGAGCTTCAAATGTTCAGTTCTGGGTCTTAAGAAATTGTCCAGCAGAAGAGGCACATGCCTTGCATTGGTTCTATTCACAGCATTACACATGGTTCTCTCAAGCACTGCCAGGAGTGATCCCTAAGCACACGACCAGGATAAAGCACTGAGTTCTGCTAGGTCTGGCCCAAAGACAAACAATTCAATTTTACAGCTTGAAACTCTAAGGATAAGATGTTCTGCAGACTTCTACTTTGGTAAATTCAAGCAGGATCATCTGGAATCTTCTGGCAAATAATGAGCATTAAAAATTATATTATCGGGGTCAAAGCAACAGCACAGCAGTTAAGGTGCTTGCCTTGCTTGTGGCTGACCCGGGTTCAATTCCCAACATCCCATATGGTCCTTTGAACCTGCCAGGAATGATTTCTGAGCACAGAGCCAGGAGTAACATCTGAGTGTCACTGGTGAGACCCAAAACAAAAGAATTTATATTATTAAGAAACCTAGAATAGGGGCCGGGCGGTGGCGCTGGAGGTAAGGTGCCTGCCTTGCCTGTGCTAACCTAGGACAAACCGCGGTTCGATCCCCCTGTTCCCCATATGGCCCCCGTGCCTGCCAGGAGCGACTTCTGAGTGAATAGCCAGGAGTAACCCCTGAGCGTCACCGGGTGTGGCCCAAATACCAAAAAAAAAAAAAAAAAAAAAAGAAGAAGAAGACTAGAATAAAATTGTCTCTTTGTGTTTGCTTGTGAGTGGAGCCAGAGCAAAGTCTGATCTGTAACACTTGCCAATTTCTGTGGTGTAAATACATCTACCATAGTCATTTTAAGCTACCCACAGTTTAACAACCAGTTTGTGAATTTCCTAAAAATTTAACATAGGCAGTATAAAAGAATTTCAGTGGCATGTGGAATTTTAACACTTATAAGTTTGGCTATGGTGTAAACATGAGGCAATCAATCAATCAATGTTTGAACTATAGTGTTCATATGTTTTGTGGTCTTTTCTTTGACTGGAAGGAGTGGTTAGTGGTTTGAAGGGACCAAGATGAGACAAATTTGCTCAAACAGAGAGTATTTAGTGTCACTAACAGAGAGAACCATACATTCCTGTAGAGCTCAGAAAACAAGGATAAAAGGATAAAAGCTCATATTTCTTGACCATTGATATTGCTCCATATGTTGGGTGAATCTCACTTCTTACATGTCAAAAAAGTTCATCATAAACCTAAGTGTATGATGAGGAACCAGGACTCAAAAATATCAAGACACATGGGGCTGTGGGATAGGACAATGACTAGAGTACATACCTAGCATGCAGCTGACACAGGTTTTATTACTGACACCAGATGATCCCCTGTGGATTTCATCATTCAGACCTCTGAATACTTCTGGGCACATGCCTAAAACCCTCAGCATTGACAAGATGACTGGAACATCAGGCCCAATAGGGCTGGAGCATCATCAAGTCATTAGGCCCTTACTTTGAATTACTGATCCAACACAAGATTGTTGGTAGGGCTTCAAGTGTTCTGAACACTTCTTTGTGGGAGACCCCGCACAAAAAAAATATTAAGACCTGAAGCCACATCACTGGTTCATCTGGATCAAATCCATCTGCTTTTACACTTAAAGTTCAGCCAGTTATTCCTGACATGTAGCAAGTTGAAGGTGAGTGAGAGGGCCATGCAGAATAGAAATGTTTCTTTCAAAACTAGAGGTCACTGGGCCTGAGGAAATTACTCAAATATATGTGTGTTGACGCCCCAGGTTTGATCCCTGCCACCATATGATCCCCCAGAGTACAACCAAAAGCAAAACACCAAACAATATCTCAGGAAAAACCTCTTATCACTGTCAGGTGTGTCCCCCAACCAAAACACTAGAGCTCTGAGAAGCAGTGAGATGTTTTACCCAACTCTGGGGCACACATACTGTGGAGACAGGGCAGTGTCTACAGTTTTGACCTCAGGTGACAAGCATCAGAAAATTCAGTGGAGTGGACAATCAGGCCATCTCTCCTAACCCACATTCCATTTACTCAAACCTATATCCCTACTTCTTCAAGCCCGAGTTGGATATAGATTATTAGATTTGAGCAAAAGTTTCAGCAGTATGATTTAGGGAAGCAAAAACCTCTTATTTCCATTACAATTCTATTCACCATAATTGAAAAGTACAAGTAAAGCAAGTTCCCAAAAACAGATGCAATGGTAGACTGTGATCTATATACTCTATGGAATGTAACTCAGTAAAAATAAAAAGGGAAACGATGCAATTGGCTGCAGTGTGAAGGGAACTAGGTGTCATAAACTAGATGGATAAAGTCAGTCAGAGATAAAGGTACAAATGTGTGGAAAATAAAGAAATATAGTAAAAGAACAACAATTAGACAATGGTAGCAGATCCTGGGTGTGGGCTACAGTTTATTGAAGGGGGGTTCAGGGAGAGAATATTGAGGCATACACATGCTGATGCTCTAATGGTGTGTGGTGAGGACATTGTAAGTCTAAAATAAATATTCCAAGATATGCTCAGGGACCAGAGAATCCTAGTGATTCTCTGGCCAACCTGACTAATGGTTCAATGCAAAGACCAACTGCTCAAGACCATTATACTGAGGAAGATACATACAACCACACATTGCTGTGGGTCTCCAAGGCTGAATTCAGCAATGTGCAAGGTATCACAAAGTGCTAAGGAACATTCTAGACATTTACTCTAACCCAGCCCCTAAATTTCAGTTATTAACAGTACTGTAATTTACAATGCCTAAATAAAAATTAGAGAAAAATAAGTAAATAGCTAAGTAAAATTAGTTTGATAATATAGAAGAAACAAAAAATGTAAGCAAAGTCTTTCTGCCATGATCTATCCACGCTAAAAACCAATGTTTTTTCACATTTCTTGGGGGGTGGGGTGGCAAAATACCTGCTGGTGTCAGCACTTACTCCTGGCTCTGTGCTTAGGGATTATGCCTGATAGACTGGGGGTGGTAGGGGAGCCGAACTATTTTTCTGGCCCCCTGAGCACTGAGTTTCACGACAAGATGTTTCTGCTCCCAACTTTCCATGACACTCACGAGTAATAGCAAGAGGATCTAAGTCAGAGTTTGGTGTGGGAAGCTCAAATTCAAAACTAATGACAGCTTCAGGTATTTAATCAAAGAAAGCAGCAGTGAAGGTTCTGAGGCTTCGGTCTTTAGGAAGGGCCTATGGCCATCCCTGGCAGGTTGAGTTTTGCCCTTGATTATCTGAAAAGAAGTTGGAAGGAAATGTGGCTGGAGGTTCCTCAAGGATTAAAAGCAAACAGAAACATGGCTGGAATTTTTAGCACCTCATAGGGTCAGGCAGAGGCACCAACTATACAGATTGGCCCTCCTGTGAGTTCACCTCTTCCTGGATCTGACGCTCAGGGCTTGCGTGCGAGCACCCCTCCTTACACTGCAGGCCCCATTCTGAAGCACACCTCTGCCTCTGTTGACTCTGGTTCTCATTTCAGCCAACAAATGAGCCACCATCTGGTTTTTATTAAATTCCGTAAGTAAGAGAGTAATTCATCCTCCCAAATGTTATAAACTCACTATTTACATAGTAAGTCTCAGATGGAAAACAGTTTGGTTCTTTTCTGCTTTTCTCTCATTTGCGAATTTCCTTTCGTGAGCATACAGGACATTTATAGCAACTATACAGATACACCCATCTTTAAAAAGAATAAGGATCCCATGTCAGAAACAGAAGTCAGGGGTTTCAACATCTTTCTCTGCTTTCTGTAACTCTGAGCGTGCTTGATTCCATGATGCTGACAGAAGAAAGAAACACAGTAGGATGAGGTGGGCTTATCTATGACTGAATTCCCTAGTGCTAGTGCTGACTGCAATTAAAGGTTCTATGAGAGGTTAAATACTGGGAAAATGATGCTTCAGAAGCTGGATTTTCTAGTCTTATTATATCTGGGTATATAATAGCTATTCCTTCAATGTTTTGTTGGACATCAACACAACACTGTGTACCAGGCACCGTGCTGGGCACTGTAAATGCTAAGATCATTTCTGGTCTGGATAGAAAGACAGATTCGGAAACAAATCACCACTTTGGAGGGTCAAGTTGGGTACAGAATTGTTTGAGAGATGAGCAATGGTTCCATGAAGGAAACTATTATGCTGAGTGAAATAACTCAGACAGAGAGAGATAGACACAGAAGAGTCTCACTCATCTGTGGGATTTAAAAAAAATAAAAGACATTAACTCAGACAGAGAGAGATAGACACAGAAGAGTCTCACTCATCTGTGGGATTTAAAAAAAAATAAAAGACATTATTGTAATAACACCCAGAGACAATAGAGACGAGGCTGGAAGGACCAGCCCACAGTATGAAGCTTGCCACAAAGAGTAGTAAATTCAGTTAGAGAAATAAGTACACTGACAACTGTCATGACAATGGTGGTGAGTCAGAGAAATAGAATTCCTGTCTCGAAGACTGGCAGAGGGTAGAGGAGGAAGGAGATGGGTCATTGATGGCTGGAAGGC
>PVKC010016480.1:5326-20878 GCA_004027635.1 Crocidura indochinensis
GAGAGAGAGAGAGAGAGAGAGAGAGAGAGAGAGAGAGAGAGAGAGAGAGAGAGAAGAGACCCGGCCTACACACTGATTCACTGTCAGGTTTTTTTTCCTCCTCAGGCAGTTGAATACTCTCCATCTTCTTGGCTCTCTGTACCTTTTGTCTGAAATAGCCTTTACCTCATGCAGCTGGCCAAGTAGACAGCTTGGTACTTCCTCTAAGCTCAGGCCATCTGAGAGCTTCTGGATGTACCACATTTCTCAACACTCAGGGCTCAGGAGATGCCTCAAGTAGTCGGCCATATGCCTAGCGAGTACAAAGCTCTGAGTCCAAGCCCCAGAATATTACTAGCGGTACTCCTACTTTGGACACAGCAGCAGAGAACATGCCTTGCAGGTATGAGGTCATGAAATATTTACTATATGTACTGCTTGCTAATGTTTTCATTTTATTTCATCCTATTCTAAAATACCTAGATTCAAAATCCCAAGACTTTCTAAAAGAGTGAGTTAGCTGCATGAATTCTGCTTCTCCCATCATTGCACAAATACAATTTGTAGCCACGGGATCTCATTAGGAACTGAAACGGTGGGGGACAACTCAGGAATCTGGATGATAGGACTGAGAAGAGAGGCCAAGCAGGGTGATAAATGATCTGTGTGTGACCTTCAGCCTTGTGCTGGGAATCTTGGGGACAGGGAGGCGGGCCGAAGGGGGCCCAGAGCATGGAGACAGCTGCTTGCCAGCTCCAGACAGCAGAATCCTTAGCTGTCTTTGGGGGCTGAAGAAATGGCTCAAAGAGCTTACATCATATGCTTTACATTTGGGGGCTTCAGGATTGGATCCCCAGTATCACATGCTCGCTCCTCCAGAATTGCTGGATATGACCTCAAAACAAAATAACAACCAAAAAATATATGTGTGTGTGCGTGCGTGTGTGTGTGTGTGTGTGTGTGTGTGTGTAATCTCCCAAATTTTAAATGCTGTCAGCTTATTTTAGAATGCTTAGCTGTGTCAGGCCAGAGCAATCATACAATGGACAGGGCATTTTCCTTATAGGCAGCTGAGGGGCCGGCGAGGTGGCGCTAGAGGTAAGGTGTCTGCCTTGCAAGCGCTAGCCAAGGAAAGATCGCGACCGTGGTTTGATCCCCCAGTGTCCCACATGGTCCCCCCAAGCCAGGGGCAATATCTGAGTGCTTAGCCAGGAGTAACTCCTGAGCATCAAATGGATGTGGCTCAAACCCTCCCCCGCAAAAAAAAAGAGCCTTATAAGCAGCTGACCAGGGTTCAATACCCAGCACCGCATAAGGTCTCTCTCCAGGAGAGATCTCCGAGCCCAGTAATGTTTGGCCCCAAAACAAAAGTTTAGTGTGTGACTATATGTCAAGTCAATGCATTCACAAAATGTGGCCCTTGGCCTGCCAATTAGCAATTTTGAAGTAAAATTTCCCAGGAAGTCAAATTGAACTAATTTCAGGCAAACTATGTATCACTATTCAGACTGATAGGGGTTGGATGACTTGCTTGCTCGTATAGCAGCAGTTAGGGTGTTTGCCTTATGTATGGCCAAACAGAATTTGATACCCCGCACCCTATATTATGGTCCCCTGAGACCACCAGGAGTAATCCCTGGCACAGAGGCAAGGAATAAGCCCTGAGTAACTACCACAAGGGGTGCCCCCCCCCAAATAAATAAGGATATTCTGGCCCGCAGCTCTCTACCATAGCTTGAAGCTAGAAAATGAATATGAAAGATTTGTGCTGGAGTTAGAATATGTGCTGGATCATAAAGACCAGAAATTAGAAATCTGTCGCATCATCTATCCCAGGGGTTTCTGGTGGCCCTTGTCCCACTGTGTTTCTGAGGCAAGCAGGGAACAGGGATCACGCCTGGAAAAAGTTAAAGGGCTGAAATGAGGGAACTTGGGTGACTCAATTCGCCCATGTCCTGGTTACCACTGCCAAGGCTAATTTCCTTCTTCCAAAGATGCAATATTTAGTGTCTCGACAATAGAGACAATAGACAGGTTTGTCTGTTTGCCTTGTTGAATTCATTCGCGCATGAATAAATAGCAAATCGTTTGTCTCTGCATCCTCCCCAATCACTTTCTGGGGTGCTGTTTTGCTTCTCAGCAGCTGGAGCAAGGCCCCCAAGAATGGGAGTTTTGACCCGGAGAACTCTATAAAAAGCAAAATTTCTCACCCTGGCAAGTATGGATGAGAGTCCAGTCATCCCCCAAAGTTAATTGGAGCTAATTATGACCAGCCTGACAGGCGAGGGCAGCCAAACATCTGGCAGAACTTGCTTACCCCAGACACGGGCTGGGCCGCCCTCCACAAGGAGCCTGCTTCTGAAGCTCCCCTCTTGAAAAAACACTGGTGTGTGCCTTTTCAACGTGTGATTATTCAAGATGGGAGGAGACTGGGTGCCAGAGCTGACATTCAGCTCACAATTAAGGCCTCTGCGAGATGAAATCACAGGTTGGCTGAGGGGAAAAACATCCTTCTCATCACATAAGTGGAGACATCAGCAATTAGGAAGGGTGATTACCTGCCCCATCTATCTTACCTTTTCCTATTTTACCGGCTGAGCCTGTCCCAGGATGACTGCATCACTCCATTTTGTCTGACGTTGCTTAGGGCTATTGTGGTTGCCCACAGGGCAGGGGAGACTGGAGTGAAATTGAGGAACTTGAAACCATAGTCAATGACCCTCTCGGACTGACACCTCCTCTCCGTGCTCAGCCTCAAGCTGCCTCAGAAATTAGGTGTGGGGTGCAGAAACCCAGGGAGGGTTTCAAATATATATTTAAAAAAAATGACAGCTACCATGCTCAGGATGATCCTCCCTAGGCTATTTTAGGATGAATGCAAAATGCAATAGGACCAGAATGACTACTTTTTTTTTTATTAAGGATTATTATTTGAGAAGGGCTTTAACATACAATATAACAATGAATCCCCCCAGACTTGGTCTCAGAAATCAAGTTGGGAGACGTAGAGATGTATAACTGGGATTCACGCCTACAAACCTACCTACCTGCCTACCTGCCACTTTGCTCTGTGTCTCGACGAAATAGAACTACAACTACCAGCATGCTTTGCGCAGCCCCGCGCCCTAGTGCGCAGGCGCACTCCCCCCTTTCCTTCGTCCAATCAGACGCTGCCTCTCCCGCTCCTCGACCAATGGGAAGGCTGTTGCTAGCCGGCAGGATCTATTTTTAGCTGGTCGGTGTTCCGAACCCCGCTGCGTGGGTCGGCTCGTTACAGGGAGGGACGGACAGACAGGAGGGCCGGACCGAGGGGGCGTGCTAGTGACGTGGTGCCTCTCGATGACGCACGAGCCAAGTAGTCCCAGGAGGAGCCCCAGGAATTCGGGGTGGGGGTGGGGGAGGGACGGGATGGGGAGGCTGGGGGGGAAGGGGGTCCCCCAAGCTGAGCTCCTGCCCTGGACTTTACCCTCGGCCTGAGCGTGAAATTCACCACCAGGACTCTTGGGAACGCGCTCCTTGCCCTTGCCAAAAATAAATTTGTCAATAAATAAATAACCTCGCCGCCCCACCGTGGGCGATCTGAGCGATCAGAGGCTGCTGCCGTGGGCCTGGCTGGAAGCTTCTGGAAGGAGAAGAAAGGTCGAGCGAGGATGGGGAGGGAGGGGAACTGGAAAAGGGGCGAGCAGAGAGCAGAGGCCGAGGGACAAGTGTGTGTGACAGCGTGGGGTGGGAAATGGGGGGGCGCCGCTACTCGGAGAAATACGGCGCCGCGAGAACCGGCTTCGGTTCGCGATCGTGTGTGTGTTGGGGTCGCGATCACGTGCGTGTGCGTGTGCGTGTGTTGGGCCGCGATCCCGTGTGTGTGTGTGTGGGGGGGGTGTGTGTGTATGTATTGGGAAATTGGTGGGCGCCGCTACTCGGAGATATACGGCACCACCAGCGCCCGGGCTGGGGTCGCGCAATCGGGGGAAGAGAGGGAGGAGGAAAGAAGGGATCGGGGTGGCTGTCGCGCCTGCGCCGAGCCCACGCGGGCCGCCCCTTTGCCCCCCAGGAGGCGGGCGCTCCCTTTGACGCCCCAAGATCGCCGGTCCGTCCGCTGCCGGGGCGGCTGTGTGTCGCGGAGCCCGCGGGCGCGAAGGGGTTAAGCGGAAGAGAGGGCGGGAGGGAGGGAAGTAGTCCCGGCCAGGCCACGCCCCCAGCCACGCCCCCTCCGCGGGGCGGAGGGACGCAGCACGCCGGTCGGGGAGGCGGATCCGTGCGCGGGGTGGCTAAAGGGTGAAACTTTTCCTTGACTTTGCTCACTTCGGGCCGGGGCGCGGGACCGTGCGGCTGGCTGGCCGGGCCAGGCTCGCAGCGACGAGACAGGCGCCTACAAGAGAAGGGACCCGCCGGCCTGGACACACCAAGCAGCAAGCCAGGCAGCCCCCCAGCCCCGCTGCCCACCCCCGGCCCGACCTCCAAGGAGGCGCAGATTCCGAGTCAGGAGGGAAGGACACCCCGAAACTCCCCCGAGGGAGCACTCTGGAGGGAGCAGCCGACACCGAGTGAGTGGGGGAGGTGGCTGTGCTTTTGCTGGACATTGCCCACATTGCCGTCACCTCGGCAGGCTCCTCTGCACGCCTGGGGAGCCCCCTTGGCTCCCCCTCCAGTACTCTCTTGTCCAAGTGTGGGGATGCATGCGCTAGATTTTCCTTCTCACCCCCCCCCCAAAAAAATAGACGCCCCAGAACTTCCACCGCCTCTAAATAAATCAGGAAGGCGGGGGTTCCAGGCCTTGTTTTGCTGCTGCTGATTCTCCTCCCGGGTGTGGGAAGGGAAGGGAAAGGGAAAGGAGGGCGGTTGGGAGAGTCATCGTGTTAATTTCGGGTTGATTTCTGGGGCTGCGGAGTCGTTGAGTGAGTGAGCCCGAGGCCTGGCGGTTTGGGTTGGGTTGGACACAACCTTTTGGGGGACATGTGTCTGCACCACCCCCAAGTCCTGCCTGACAGCGTGCCCCGACTCCCAGGCCCTCCCCGGCGCCTCGCCCTCGGGTCCAGAGCGTGGACTGTGCCCTTGACCGCTCGCTCGGGGGAAGGAGGGGAAGAAGCAGCTTTGGACTCGCGGGGTACTGGGGTGGTTCGGGGTTCGGGATCTGGGCCTGCCAGGAGGTTTGCCAGCCTTCCTCCTTTCCCTTCCCTTCCCTTCCCTTCCCTTCCCTTGGCTCAGCCCGGCCCCTTCCCCCGGCCGGTCCCCTGCGTCGGGCGGGAGGCAGGATCGGGGTGAGCTCTGGCTCGCTCCATCGCCCGTCGGGTCCGGACCCGGCTGTCAGATGTCCCGCTCTCCTCCCCCGGTGCCCCCCGGCAGGCTCAGCTCGGGTTCCCCGGGCTGCGATCCAGCGGTGGCGGGGTGGGTGAGGTCGGGGCTGCCCTGGGGTGCGGGGTTCGAGTCCCTCGCCCGGCCCTGCCTTCCCCGATCGGCCGACCGACCGACCCCGACGGACCGATCGAGCGATCGGGGAGGTTCCCGGGGGGGAAAGGCCTTTGCTGGCCGGATGACAGGTGAACCAGCCGGCTTGGCCCCATTGGAGTGCTGGGAGCGGCGATCGGGCGATGCCAAGGGGCAGGAGGGTGGGGAAAGTGGAGCCTGCGAGATCCCCACCTGCCGGGAGCACCGTGGGGGTGAGCCCCAGCAGGGAGCTTAGGCCTAATGGGGTGGCGGCGGCGGCGGCGGCGGCTGTCGGAAACGGATTGGGCGGTGGGCGGGGTGGGGAGCCGCCCCAGTGCGCATGCGCGTCGGAAACTTTTCCTCGCTGCTAATTTCTGAGCATGCGCGGTTCTCCGGTCGGGCCTTCGCGGTGCATGCAGGGAAATGTAGTGCCCGGGGAAAGTAGGTCACTCGCCCCGGGCCCTGGAGTGAGAGCTTGGAGGACTACATTTCCCAGCATGCAGGGCGCGCGGGCTCTCCGCTAGCTGGCTGGCTGGGTTTCTATCCCATTTCTATGGAGTAAGGTGGGGAGTCCTTCTGTAAAGTCTGGTTGCCCCTCTCAGGTTCTTCAAAGGCTTCTACCTAGAACCCCGATCACAGGCCTCTCTGGGACTGGATGGAACCCTGTCAGCAGAGCTGGGCTTGCACAACCCTTTTTTTGGGGGGAGATGGTGGGAGATTCCAAGTGTGGGTTTTGCAGTCTGTGGGCTCCTGTGAGCCCTTGAAGTCTCCATCACACCCACTTGTCTAGGCTGGTGGATGAGGTAGGACTGTCTGGGGGAATCTCAGGGTCCCACTGTCAGTCATGTCCACCCGGGGTGCAGCACTGTCTGGTCTTGATAAAACTGAGGACTCCCATCCCCAGGAGCTAGAGAGAAAGTACAGGGGTGGGGGGCATTTGCCTTGCACACTGCTGACCAAGATGCAGTGTTGTCCAACATCTCCTCGGGTCCCCTAAGCACTGCCAGGGGTAACCCCTGGGTATCACGAGGTAGCCCAAAAGCAAAACAAACAACTGAAGACCCTGACTCCACCCATCCTCTTTTAAGGCCCAAATATGGGTGATTGTTACACCAGATCCCCATATTTTGGTAGGTAATGGATTTTTCCTTTTTATTTAAAAAAAAAAAAAAAGTCTGTGGTGTTGCAGAGGCCTCCTGGAGCTTCAATCGGCCTTTCCTTTGTCCTTTTTGTCTTTCTCTTTAGCATTTATTCATTAAGTTAAAATAGAAATCCTTATAAGGGATCCAAATCCAGGATTGACCTTTTCTTCTTACTGGAAGTAAACAAATGAAGTAGGATAAGCTCTAAATGAAATTGGATAGAATTCACATTTATATTCGCAACTTCTTGGTATTGGCATCAGGTCAAGTTTGCTCTTGTTAAAACAGGTAATTTGCCTGTGTAACGTCCTTTCTGGTTCAGAATCGTGGTCCTCTTATTGCAGGGTAGTTATTTGTAAGCATTCTAATCTTTGCCATAGAAGCTTTAGGATCTGCCCATTGCCTTAGAAGAATGAGCAAACCCATACGAGTGGTCACACCTGTCTTTAACAGACTAGCTGGTTGCTTTAATCCTCCATTTCATAAGCCTCTTGAGGTACAAATTAGAGCCTGAGCTGATAGAGCAGAAAATCTCATTCTGGTTGTCTGGCATTTTTTTGTGAGGTTCCACCCCGCAGCCATCTGGCCTGGCCTGTTCTCCAATTAAGGAGGCAAAGGTGGCATTACCCACTCCCACCTCTGTAGGGCCACATCGCTGTGGTACCCATCGGCACTCGGTTTCCTTTGCTGATGCTGCTGAAAATGACAAGTGAGGTGGGCCTGATGGCAGCGATTCTGTTGTGTCTGGAGGTGGGAGACTTTGGTCCCAAAGCATCTAAAACATGATTGAACAGACTGCTTAGGGAAGAATGTCAACAGCCCTGGAAAGTTGTAGGAACTCTTGGGCCTGGGGAAACACCAGGAGGTCCTGGGGCTTCTTGGAAGAAGTGACTTGTGTCCCTTATTAGAAACTTCTTAGAAACAGTCTTCATCAGATCTAGTTGGCCAATCTGGAAGGATTCCGGAGTGAACCTGCAGTCGCCATAAGTAGACAGTGGCAGGAACTGGGGGCTAAGTCTGTGTGGAAGGCTGGGACAGTGTGGGACCAGAGGAGTCTTCTGAATTTCAGAACAGCCCCAACTCCCCCAAGCTCAGACACTGCTGCCCTTGACAACTCAGTCTTGCCTTCTACCTCAGGGCAGGAGCCCGTCCTTGGGGAGAGGTAGTGCTCAGGGCCTCACAGATGAGCTTCCTGAGCCACGAGGCTGGCCCAGACCTCGGGAATAAACCTTTTTGACCTCTGTGGGATCTGGCTGGAAGAGAGTCCCAAAATAACAGCCTGAGTGTTTATCTTGGGCTGTCTCCTCCAGGGATCTCCAAACACTTGATAAATGAGACCCAGTGCCCAAGGCAGGTGGTCAGGCAGTCCCTGGGGCGGATGACGATGGGGCCCCAGCTGGAGGCTTCAGGTGATGTGATGGAAACATTCTTCTCAACCCCGTGGCCCCGGGGGGGGGGGGTGGTTCCTGCCCCCCACAGCTGCTTGGGAGAGGCCTTGACTTCTGGGGCTTATGTTCTTATCTCTGTACTTGGAGCCTCCGGGTGTAAATGTGCAGGGGGACAGTCAGCTCTGCCAACCAGAGCCAACTGGGGACCCAAGGAGACAAGTGGATGTGATCAGAGTCCAAGGTCCCATAGAAGAGTTGACAGGGCCACGTCCTGTTGAGTGACCTCTGACTTCCCATGGAAGAAGGAAAACTCAAGAGTTCAGTTTGTGTTTAAAGCCTATGACTTCAAAATAATTGCAGAGACAAGTTAGTTACCAAGAGGCTTTCCCTTTTCAGATGAATTGGAGCAGTGGTCTTCAAACTACGGCCCACGGGCCACATACTGTATTTGTTCCCATTTTGTTTCTTCACTTCAAATTACGATATATGCAGTGTGCATAGGAATTTGTAGTTTTTGTTTTTACTATAGTTCGGCCTCCAACGATCTGAGGGACAGTGAACTAGCCCCCTGTTTAAAAAGCTTGAGGACCCCTGAATTGGGGACTCAGTGTTTGTGTGTTACTCAGGCAGTAATGACTGCCTTCTCAGGGTGGGGACGGCAGTACCCCCAATTTCTTTAGAATGAAAATAGAGGCTGCCCTCCTCAGGTGCCCGCTAGGAACCAGCTACGGGGGTGAGCAGTTTGTATCCTGGAACGACCCTGGGTCCCGGGTTCTGGGCCTTTGTCTGCCTGATCCACCTGAGCTTTCCTAACTGTCCTTTGCCATCAATCCCCTAGGGACACCCCTTCCCTCCCCCATAGCTCTCTGCCAAGTTGCTCATGTTACCCTTTTTCCTTCCCCACAGCCACCCGGAGTCACCGACTACCCACTGCACACCTCCTGCCCCTGCCCTCGGCCTGTGTCGGTGCCCGGAGCTGAGTGTCCATCCGGGCTGGGACCATGCAGCTGGAGATCAAAGTAGCCCTGAATTTCATCATCTCCTACTTGTACAATAAGCTGCCCCGGCGCCGGGCAGACCTGTTTGGGGAAGAGCTGGAGCGCCTCTTAAAGAAGAAATATGAAGGCCACTGGTACCCCGACCGGCCCCTGAAGGGCTCGGGCTTCCGCTGTGTCCACATCGGGGAGCTGGTGGACCCCGTGGTGGAGCTGGCCGCCAAGCGCAGCGGCTTGGCCGTGGAGGATGTGCGGGCCAACGTGCCCGAGGAGCTGAGCGTCTGGATCGACCCTTTCGAGGTGTCCTACCAGATCGGGGAGAAGGGGGCCGTGAAGGTGCTCTACCTGGATGCCGGCGAGGGCTGTGTGGCGCCCGAGCTGGACAAGGAGATCAAGAGCAGCTTCAACCCCGAGGCCCAGGTGTTCGTGCCCGTCGGCAGCCAGGACCGCTCGCTGTCCAACTCCCCGTCGCCCGCCTTCGGCCAGTCCCCCAGCCCGACCTTCATCCCCCGCTCGGCCCAGCCCATCACCTTCACCACGGCCTCCTTTGCTGCCACCAAGTTTGGATCCACCAAGATGAAGAAGGGAGGTGGTGCAGCGGCGAGCGGCGCAGGGGTGGGTAGTGCTGGGGTGACGGGCCAGCAGCTCCCCCAGCCTCAGCCCCGCCTGGCCCGATCCCCAACCAACAACCTGCTGAAGCACAAGAGCCTCTCCCTGTCGGTGCATTCGCTGAACTTTGTCCCGGCCGGCCCGTCTCCGCAGTCTCAGCTCTCACCCAACGCCAAGGAGTTCGTGTACAGCGGCGGCAGCTCACCCAGCCTCTTCTTCGATGGGGCCGATGGCCAGGGGGGCACCCCGGCCCCCTTTGGGGGCAGCGGGGCAGCAGGGGGCTGCACCGGCAGCAGCTTTGACGTGGCCCAGGTGCTCGGAGGCAGCTCCAGCAGCCTCTTCCTGGAGAAGTCGCCCTTCGTGGAGGGCCTGAGCTACAACCTGAGTGCCATGCAGTACCCAGGGCAGCCCTTCCAGCCCGTCGTGCTGGCCAACTGACCGTCGGGCACACGGAGCCGAGGGAAGAGCCGCACGGCCGTCTCCCATCTGGCACTCACTGAGAGCAGGCTGGGCTGGTTCAGGCCCGAGTCCTGAGTCCCGGCATCCCCCCCGACTCCCATCCCTGCCCCACTCCACTCTCTTGCCCGCCTGTCTCTTACTTGGTTGATTCGGGGTTTCGATTTCTTTTTTCTCCGTGTAGTTTTCCACATAAGGCCTTTGCAGAGCGGCTTCCTGTGCTGAGAAGGGCCCCGGGCAAGAGTGAGTGAGGTGCTGCTCTCTGCTCCAGGGTCCCCCACCCTGCCTACTGCTACTGCAGGGGACGAGAGCCACGGCTGGGACCTGGAGGACCGCCCTGTGTCACTGCCTCTGTCGCCCCTTCCACCATCCAACCTCAGCAGGCCTGCCCCCCCCAACCCATCCGCATCCACTCCTCTCAGGCCCGGGGGCGTGTGTGGTCTGCTGGGGTTCCCCTCATCTCTACCCGTCCCCTTGTCCCCTTGCAGCTCCTCCCTGGGCCTGAGCTTGGACGCACATGTGCGTGCGTGTGTGTGTGTGTGTGTGTGTGTGTGTTTGTGTGTGTGTGTGTGTTTGCTTGCATGTGTGCACGCGTATCTGTGCACCCACTGTTGGCCTGCTGTCCTGTTTTAGAGGACTCCGAGCCAGGTGAAATTGCCCGGGATGTGATGCAGCATTGTCGCAAGTGTTGCTTTGTGTCTGGTTGGGGTGCAGGTTCGATCCTCGACCGCTGAAGGTGGGTGGGATGTCTGTGGCCTGAGGTGCTCCCGAGGAGCACCCCTGCGGGGGGGTGGGAGAGGGGTTGCACTTTGTTTGTTTTTGACCAAAAAAGGGGTTCACTCGCTGAGAGGCACTGAGGGACTGACCCAACCACCGATGCTAAGAAAAGTCCCTGCGCTCTGCTCTGTTCATCCCTGTTCATTCTCACTCAGCCCAGAGGTGGATTTGGGGGTCGTGCTCTGCGGGCAGAGGCTGATGGCCGCAGCGGCATATGGACCTGCCAGTACCACCTGCTGAGTACTCGGTACCGCTCTTTCACCAGCCCCTTGATTCCTGACCCTCCCAGGGGGCTTTGGTTGCAAGAGGCTGGCTGGGCCACCACCACCAGGCATGCAGGATGACTGCCCGCAGAGCAGTCCTCTCTCACCCAGCCTCAGCGAGCCAACCAGTTTCGGTGCTGAGTGGCTTACGGCAGGTGGGAAGTGAGGCATCGGCCCAGTCCCTCACTGGAAGGCACCGAAGCCCTTGGCACCCACCCAGCCTCCCTCGTAATCCCTTGTGGACAACTGCTGTGGCATGGGCCAGGCCCAGGCAGGCACTGCCAGCCTTCTGCAGTGGCCCCAACTCTGCCTACCTCCCCTCTACCCTCCACAGGGCATTGTCCTGGCACCTCAGCCCCTCGCCATCTGTCCCCCTTGACTTCTCAGGGGCATGCCCCTTCTGGGCCATGGGATCCCCAGCCCTCATTCCCACCCTGGCCAAAGGCCCAGGCAGCTGCTGTGGGGAAAGATGGGTCGCTGCCTTATACCCCTCCCAGCCCCTCAGCCCCCCACCCCACCCTACCCTCACACATGTACCACCACACCCAGCCGCCACGTGGGGCCCTCAAATATGAAGAAAAATTGTTCAGGAGTACGGCCAGGCTCTCGGGCCCGGTTCAGTCTGTCTCGTCTCTAATCTAGGCATTTTTGCTTCGATTTTCTTTTATTTTTTAAAGCAAACAGAAAGGAAACTGCACTAATGTACCTGGGTTTCGTAGGAAATCTTTTTTTTTTTTTTTTTGGTTTATTTTTTACATTTTTTGGTGTCCGTTTGTATTGAATAATTTGCTACATTTGTAAAATGTAAGAGGTATATATAATATATGTATATTTCTAACGTAAAACAAAGGTAATTTTTTTCTTTTCAGGATTTTTTCTTAAAAAGCCGAGAGTAAGATATTTTTTCAGGAAAAAAACTTTAAAATAAAAAAATGTTGGAGAATACGACGACCTTTCTCTCCCTTTCCCCAGCCTCTTCTCCAGGTCCAGTGCCCACTGGGGCTTCTGCAGGGGACTCCATGTCTGGAGGGCGAGTCTCTGTGCAGTGGCAGGCACGGGGCTGCCCCTCAGACGGGGAAGGGGTGCTGGGGCCATGCAAGAGGAGAGTGCGGGAGCCGGTCGCCAGCTTGTTTTCTTTAGTGAAGGAGGAATACAGCCGAGCGTTTTGTATTCAGAACGTTGTGCAATATTTTGGAATGGGACATTGGTGTGCGTAGAGATTTAGTTTAAAAACAACAAAAAAGATTGATCAAATCTGTACAGTTTATATTGTTCCAGATTTTTTTAAGTTTGTATTAAAAGCATGATATATAATAGTCTCCTTGCTCTGGCCGGCTTTGTGTTTCAGGGGCACCTCACTGGTTCCTGGGGGGTGTGTATTGGACTGCTTTGTGCCCCTTTTACCACAGAACCCTTTGGTACCCATTCCTGAAATGCCCCTTGGTCACTGGGAACTCCCCCACTAGTATGTACCCCTGGAAGAGAGAGTCTCCAGTCCCCCACTGTGTCAGGCCAGCAACACTGACTCACTTGGCTCAGACATCCAGAGGGGTCCCAGAGGGCCTCAGCCTGGCCTAGTAGGGACAAGACTCTGAGACCTGGGCACCTCCACTCCTACCCTGTGTCTAACCCCATGTCCAGGCTCCTTCTTCCCCGGGGCTTCTCACACATTTCCATCTGTTCCTAAGAGCAACACAAGGGCCACAGGCTGGAGTGGTAGAACACATGCCCTACCTGTGTGTGCCAAGCCTCATGGCCCAATGAGAACCTTGGGGTGTGGTCCTGGTGGCTTCATCATAGAAAAAAAATAAAAACCAGCCTGGCACAGGTACTGCCATTGTGGGTGCCCACAGCTGCCCGCAACTACTCCCCATGTGAGTGCCGGCTGGGCCTGGAGACCCGGGAGGCCAGTCAGGCTGGCACCACCTGCCCAGCCAGTCTCTGGTGAAGGAACAAGACCCCATATCCTCCAAGCCGGCTCAGCCAGGCCGCCCTTCACATGCCAGCTTCAGCCACCCTGTGGGCAGGAAGAGGAAGAAAGAAAGTTCTAGCAAATTCAGTTCCTCCAGAAGAGGCTAACGAGTCCAGGGCCAGCAGTGACGGGATCCGGTATTCAGGGATCTGAGTTCAGGATAGATGTCCACGGCCACTCGGGACCCCGCCAGAGGGCCATATGCAGTCTGGTCTCTCTGCTGCCTTTGTCAAGTTGGGTGGGGGGGGGAGAAAAAGGGGACCCCTCCTAGGACCGTGGGTGAGCCCCAGCACCGCTGAAGAAAACAAACAAGAAGCCACCTGCTGGTTGACATGAAAGCGATGAGCACAGCAGTGCGGCTGCTCTTCCCATCTAGGCCATTATTGTCCAACCTCAAAGGCCACCTGCCAGCCCAGCCCTGGCGCCTTCCGGCGGCAGCAGAAGGGCGAGCCCGGCCCTGCAGCAGCTGTGAGAAAGGCCGGCTGTGCCTCCACTCCAGGGACAGGGACGGGGAGGGCCAGGCCCCCAGTGTGCGCCCTGACCTGGGAATGAGAAAGCAGGCAGCAGGCCCGTGAGTCATGGCGAGGCACCCTGCTCTGTTCTCCTGAATCAGCACCCGCCACCCTCAGCCACCCCCCCCCCAACTGTTCTCTCCAACATGCCCCAGGCCTGCCCAGCTGCCACCTTCCGCCCGGACAAGGGCTAAGCACAGATGGGGAGCGGCCCAAAGGTCTCTCGGGCCCCGGGTTACAGGATCCCGCTGAGCTGCTGAATTTCTCGGAGGAAATCCACTGCCTGCCAGTGGAATACTCATTGCCTGGGTAACCCCAACACTACCCTCCTGACATTCGCCATTTGTGTAGTGAGGGACCTTGGGTCGGGTCATTGTTGGCTCCACATCACTGCTCCCCAGTTTCCCAAGGCTTTGTAAGGGACGGGGATGGGAACTGGGGACCCCCTGCTGTAGTTCCCTACCCAGCGGGTCAGAAAGTGGGGTCCTGAGGGGCGCAAGCCATAGTACAGTGGGTAGGGCGTTTGCCTTGCACAAGGCTGACCCGGGTTGGATCCCTGGCATTCCATACTGTCCCCTGAGGTTGCCAGGAGTGGTTTCTGAGTGCAGAGCCAGGAGTAATTCCTGAGAGCTGCTGGGTGTGGCCCAAATACAAAAAAAAAAAAAAAAAAAAAGAAGAAGGAAATGGGGGCCTAGGAGCCAGCATCAGACGGAACCCAGCAGACAGTCATGCCAAGGGCAAGGGCAACAAGAAGCCATGGCTGTGAGATTAGCAGGTAGGAGGAAGGGTCCTTCACAGCCTGAATAACTTGACCCTTCATCACCTCAGCAGTGGAGAGAGCAGGGAGACGACAGCCCCCGTTCCTTCTAGAGCAGCTGTAGGAGCGGCCATGGGGCTCAGCCACAGAGTTCAGAGGTGCAGGGTCCCTGTGGACACCATAAGGGACATTTCCTGGCATGTCATTCCCCCCACTCCTGCCTGGCCCAAGGGAAGACTGGGATTTCACCTAATTGTGATAGCAAAGGTCGGGACAGAGAGTACAGCCGGTAGGCCCCTGCCTTTGCACACAGCCAACCCTGGTTTGATCCCCAGGACCACATTTGGCCCCTGGGCACTGCCAGGAGTAATTCCTGGGCATGGCCCCAAAACCAAACAAAGGAAAAAGTGTGCCAGTGACTCCCTCAGAGCAAGCGCTGGTCACATACCTGCCCCTCAGAGCCCCTCCTGTGACCCTGAGCGGTGCCTGGATCAACTGCAGGAGGGGCTGTGTCAAGGGGAAAGAGAAGAACCAAAAGAATCCTCTTAAGGGGCCGGGCGGTGGCGCTGGAGGTAAGGTGCCTGCCTTGCCTGCAGTAGCCTAGGACGGACTGCGGTTCGATCCCCTGGTTTCCCATATGGTCCCCCAAGCCAGGAGTGACTTCTGAACGCATAGCCAGGACAGGAGTAACCCCTGAGCGTCACTAGGTGTGGCCCAAAAACCAAAAAAAAAAAAAAAAAGAAAAGAAAAGAAAAGAATCCTCTTATATCCAAAAGAACAGGGGCTGAAGATATAGCACAACAGTAGGGCATTGTTTGCCTTGCAAGTCCTGATCCAGCACTGACAGTGGTTGAAACCTCGCATCCCCTATGGTCTCCTGAGCCTGCCAGGAGCGATTTCTGAGCGCAGAGTCAGGAAGCCAGGAGTAACTTCTGAGCACCACCAGGTGTTCACCCCCCAAAAAACATCCCAAAAGGACAGAAAGAAATGTCAGGACTTGCTTGAAAACAAGCAGACAAACAGATTTCTAGCACACTCAGGGCATAGAAATAAAGATTGGGAGGAAATATTTGCAAACTCAGTGTCTGATAAAGGTTCTTGTCCAGAATCCTTAAAGAACCTTCTAGTTTCAGGGCTGGAGAGATAGCATGGAGGTAGGGTGTTTGCCCTGCATGCAGGATGGTGGTTCGAATCCCAGCATCTCATATGGTCCCCAGAGCCTGCCAGGAGCGATTTCTGAGCGTAGAGCCAGGGCTAACCCCTGAATGCTGCTGGGTG
>PVKC010016481.1:0-20796 GCA_004027635.1 Crocidura indochinensis
ACATTTTGCATGAAAGGCAAATGCCTTACCTCCATGCTATCTCTCACCCCCCCCAAAAAAAAAAGTCTTTTTTTTTTAAAGTCTTAAATGTCACAATGAAAAAAAATTACACTTCCATGCAAAGCAGGAATGTCCCAAATATTCTGATTCCTAAGGGACATGATTAGAATTGTTCTTTTTAAAAATGTTACAAAAATTTCTCCTAAAGATTCTAGAGTCAGAAATATGTAGTATGGATATTCAAGTTAAACTGGGATGGGCATAACAGAATACACTCAATAATGAAAGCTATAGGGCATTTTTGTGATATATAGCAAGTGACTGCTTGAAAATTGGGGGAAAACAAAGGTGACCATTTTCCTCAGGTCTTGGTTGTTGCCAACATGATTTACCTTAAAAGAACTTTGGTCAACTTCAATAGACTAGGTTCAAATCATTTTAGCTCTTTTTAAAATTTACATCAAATTTCATAAAATTTGATTTGTTTATAAGTACTGTTCCCATAGCATCCTGGAGTTATCTTCTCTACTTTCTTATACCATATATACTCTATTTTATATTGATGTGAATATAAGCCGACCTCCCTAATTTTATCTTATAAACTGGGAAAAATTTGTATAAACCAAGGTAGAAAATGTAGCAGCCACTGGTAAATTTCAAAAATAATATATACCCAAAACAATTACAATAATTGAGGAATGAGTAGGTTAAATATGTTTTAATATTTATTGTTGAAGAAAAACTGTAAACTAGCAACAATAACTTTAAAAGTTTAAATAAAGTGCAGAAAACCTTAGCTTAACAGGTAATCAATCTAAATCATGAAGGTTAAAATCCTTCAAAAGTGGATATCTCCTCCTCTGTATACCCAAGTAGATCTTCAGCTGTATCTGATTGAGTGTATCGTCATAGACATTGTCATCATCACTGAGTGTGCAGATATCCTCATCACTGCTGTCAGTCTCATACAAAGTGCACAATATTGTGGGTTAAATAGTTCAGTGGCACACAATTCAGTTCAATTGCCAACCTCTTTAGCTCAGTCATGATTTGGGGGCTGAGCTGAAGCACCACCCCCTCCAGCAGATGGCAGAAGATGACTGGACACTATGTGCATTTGATTTAGTTAGCACGCACCAAATCAAATAACCTGTATGGTCCTAGTATCAGCTGAGTTCGGGTTTCTTGGCACAAATTTTGTGCCAAAATTTCGGCTTATACTTGAATATATAGGTACCTCATTCTATTTAAATACTCAGCACTGCAGTGTCCACTCTATATCAAAGTCATTTATTACAACTTTCCCAAATAACATGAATCACTCTCTACTCTATTCAGCTAGCTCTTTAAACATCTGATCAGCATATGTCAAATATTTTGTTTACTTGTCAATTTCTTCTCCAATGAGTCTAATATCACTGAAGAGATATAGTGTTTGTACTCTTTATAACCCCTAGGACATAAATGTACTCTTTGGCAAGGTACATAATGGATGATGGAGGTGTTAATAAATTAATATAGAAAATGACATTGACACTTTGTGCTGAGTCATTAGAAAACAAGGTTGTCATTTACTGAAATAAAGAATAAATACTAAGTTGAGATAGTGCTTTAAGGCCCAACTGAGCATTATTCCAGGTAAATAATTGAAAGCATGACTATATAACAGGAGGAGTCTGATATGACAATATTATATGTATCATCTATATAAGATGCTAAGGCTAAGATATATAGAAGTAGATTCAAATAAGGGAGATGAAAGAGGATGGTGGATCAAATTATGTTTAACATATTGCTATCATGGTAGTATATAATTTCAAGTGATGATTTTAATTAATCTAAAGGGAAATAAATAAGATGAGGTGTGAGAATGAAATTTTAGGGAGGGGGTTTTAGGGCCATGTCCTTTTGATGCTCAGGCTAAGCTCTCAGAAACTGCCCCTGGCTTGGGGGGATCATATAGGACACCGGGGGATCGAACTGCGGTCCTTCCTTGGCTAACGCTTGCAAGGCAGACACCTTACCTCTAGCACCACCTCACCGGCCCTGAGAATGACATGTTTTGTATTTCTTTCTAGAATTATGCAGTAAAGACTGTGAAAGGTTGGAGGACAATCATCCAAGAAAATAACTCTCTTAAAATACTGGAATGGACATATTAATATCAGATGACACATACATAAGACTTAGAAAACTTATAAGGGGCAATGATGGGTATTTTGTAATAATCAAGGGATATCAACAGAAAGAAATCACACTCAATAAACATATGCACCTCCAATGATGACCAGCAAAATATTTACTATAATTGCTGACAAATCTGAAAAGAGATATACATCAATAGCAACACAATAATAGTGAGAGACCTCAACACTACCCTGTAACCCCATGATAGGACAACCAGACTGAAGCCCAACACATATACTAGCTCTGAAAGAAGAAATGGAAGTAAGTTGCCTAGGAATACATGGAGTTTCCTCAAAAAACTGAAAATTGGGGTCAGAGCGGTGGCATGGAGCAGTAAGGGGTCTGCCGTGCCGTGGCTAGCCTAGGACAGACCACGGTTCAATCACCCATTGTCCCATATGGTCCCCCAAGCCAGGAAAGATTTCTGGGCACATATCCAGGATTAACCCCTGAGCATCACTGAGCATCACCCCCCCCCAAAAAAAAAAAGAAAACACTGGGAATTGAGCTCCCATTTGATCCAGCTATACCACTCCTAGGGATGTACCCTAGGAACACAAAAATACAATACAAAACATCTCTTTTGAACACCTATATTCATTGCAACACTATTTACAATACCCAAAATCTGGGAACAATCCAGATGCCGGACAACAGATGAATAATAGTCCTGGAAGGGGCTGGATGATGGTGAGATGGATGGGTGGATGGTGAGGCCTTTCTCCTCCACCCCGGGTCACACACCAGCAAGCCTCTCCAGCCAGCGGGTCTGAGAGTTCAAGGTAGCCGCAAGGAAATCATCTGCAGGCAGTCAGGTCTCAGAAGACATCAGCTTTATTCAGTGGAAAAAGCTTTATTTCAGCTCGAAGAATCAGCCCCAGAATCAGCCCCAGCTTTCTTCAGATCCTTGTTTTTATAAACAAGAATCAGGTACTACCCTAGGGTGGGAGCAAAATACCAAGTAAGGAATAATTCAATACACTATCACCAGGTCATACCCTAGGATGGGGAACAATAATTGATTTGGGGAGGATCAGTAGCACAACAATGAATGACTAAAAAAACTGTGGTACATGTACACAATAGAATACTAAGCAGTCATCAGGACAAATGAAGTCATAAAATTTACCTATACATGAATGGACATAGAAACTATTATACCAGGTGAAATAAATCAGAATGAGAGAGACATAAAATAGTCTCATTCATTCTATAGAATGTATGAAAAATAAATGATGACAGAGACAAAAGAGATGGGCTGGAAGGACTGACCATGATATAGAGCTTACTGTAAATAATGGTGAGTGCAGTTAGAGAAATAACTACACTAACAACAATCATGATAATGGTAGTGAGTAAGAGGAGAGAATGTCTGTCCTAAATACATGCAAGTGGTGGTAAGGAGGAGATGGGGGGCATTGGTGATTGGAATCTTGCACTGGCAAAGGGGGATGTTCTTTTTTTTATAACTGAAACTAAATACAAACATTTTCATAATCATGATGCTTTAATAAATATTTTATTAAAATTAAAATATTTTCTGATATATACACATATTTCTACTATATATGATATATACCATATATCATATATACTATATACCATATGTATGATATACATTTGATATATATATCAAATATCAACATATTATATATTGATATATATAGTATATATTAGGCTGAGTATCTTACTTGAGCATATCGGGTAGGACCCTTTTGCAAGACTTTCATAGCATAGCACAATGCCATAAATTGAGTAGACTAAAACAATGGACATGCATTTTCTCATGGTTTTGGAGTCTAGAAGTTTGAAACTAAAGCTTCAATAAAATTCATATCTTTGGCAATAATGTACATTATCCTAATCTACTAAATATTTTATTTTTCCTCCTCTTATGATTTCTTTAACTGAATTACAGTAAAATGTGTTGACGATCCTTTCAAGAAATAGTCTCCAATAAATTTAAACACAAGTATATAAAATAATTTAAAATAATTTATAATACACTTTATCTACTATATATGGATAAAGCAAATATATATTTATTTATACATAATACATATATCTATATTTATACAGATATATAATGATAGCTACAAGTGGATCTGGAAGGAGAATACAACAAAAGTATTGTGCTTGCCTTACATGTAGTTGACAAACTTTGATCTCTGACATTTTATGTAAACTTTCAATTTCAGTAAGAAAACATCCTGCGCAATACTGAGTGTAGTGCAAAAACAAACAAGAAAAATTATAGTGACTGAGGAACATTAAAACTGTAGTAAAATTTAGCATTTTAAACATCGAGATTCAAATCGCAACTATTATTTAAACAAAGTGAATCCCTACCAGATTGTGAAATGAATATTGCCAAGGGCAGTGATTCATAATTTGGTTAGTATTTATAACTCTTCTCTGATGCTTTACATATTGTGTGCTTTATGCAATTTGCTAAACATATTACAGGAAAAGTAAAAAGCTAAATAACGCCTTCTGATGGAAGGCAAGGAATGAAGAAAATTTAGGACTTGATTTATGTCTTCCCCACCTCCAGTCTATTACTTGCTGTCTTTCCATTACTATCTTTACTCCTGACTTAATATTTAGATATGTTTTATCTTATAAGAAGGGCAGAGATTTGAATTGTCTAAGGGATCAAAACACTGATACACAGATCACACAAAGATTGATTACAAAGCTCTAACCTATTTTCTCACTTATTGCTACTTCATTTCTCAATAGGTAAGAGAGTAATCGCACTTCCTTACATTGCTTCAGCCAACTGAGCTGAACCAGTGATTACTGGATATCCAAAATATTTTACTTGTAAGCAATAATTCTGATAAATATCCCTAATTGCACTTGAAATGAATGTGCACACTACAAAATTTTAAAGAAAAAAGCATTAAATTCACATTATACATTTTAGAAAAGGTGTTCAATACTATATCCATTATTACTTTATTAAGAATCAGACCACATTTATAGTAACGTTTTTCTGAAGAGGCTTGTTCAAGTTAAATAAATAGGAATACTTGCAACTATTAGTCATGATGAAGAAATATAAAAAAGTGACTAATCTTTCTTATTTTTATTTTATTTTTATTTAAATTTTTTTTTTTTTTTTTTTTTTTGGTTTTTGGATCACACCCGGCAGTGCTCAGGGGTTATTCCTGGCTCCATGCTCAGAAATTGCTCCTGGCAGGCACAGGGGACCATATGGGGCACCGGAACCGATGACCTTTTGCATGAAAGGCAAACGCCTTACCTCCATGCTATCTTTCTGGGCTAAATTATTTCTTTATTTAAGTACTGTGGTTACAAAAAATGTTTGTAGTTGAATTTCAGTCATCGAATGTACACAAAACTTTACCAGTGTAACTTTCCCACCACCAGAGTTCCTCTTTTCCCTCCTTCACCAACCCCTCTCTGTTTTCAAGATAGGCATTTTATTTCTCTCACCATCGTCATGGTAGTTGTTACTGTAATTATTTCTCTATTTGGTCTGACCACTCTTTGTGGTAAACTTCATATCATGGATTGGTTTTTCTGGCCTTCATCTCCATAGTCTCTGAGTATTATTACCATACTTTCTTTCATTTTTTTAAATCCCAGAGTTGAGTGAGACTATTCTGTGTTTATCTCTCTCCCTCTGACTCTTTTCACTCAACATGGTAATTTCCATGTTCACCCATGTATTGACAAATTTCATGATTTCATATTTTCTAACGGCTGTGCAGTATTCATTGTGTACCACAGTGTCTTTAGCTACTCATCTATTGCGAAGTGCTTGACTTGTGGAGATTAAAGACTTAGATTAAAGATCCCTAACCATAAGATATAAAGAAGAAATCATAGACAAAGCACTTCATGACATTGAGACTAAAGGCATCTTCAATGTATATGGTTAATATCCAAACAAATGGGAGCACAGATTAAAATAAAAGGGACTATATTAAATTGAGGAGCTTTGGTACTTCAAAGAAAACACTGAATAAGATACAAAGTCCCCCACGGAATGGGAGAAACTATTCACACAATACACATCTAATAAAGGGCTAATATCTAAGATTTACAGGCTACTGACAGAACTTAACAATAAAGGAACATCTAACCTCATCAAAAAATGGGGAGAGGAAATGAGCATATATAGCTTCAAAGAAGAAATACAGATGGTCAAAGGCACATGAAAATTGTTACACATCACTAATCATCAGGGAGATGCACACCACATCTCACACCACAGAAATTGTAACACATCAAAAAGAACAAAAACAACTAAGGTTGGCATGGTATATGAGAGAAAGGAACTCTTATTCACTGTTGGTGGGAATGCTACCTAGTGCAACCTTACAGAAAAGCAATACGGACATTCCTCAAGAAACTGGAAATTAAGCTCGCATATGATCCAGCAATACCATTTATAGGAATATATATATATACATATATATATGCATATACCCTAGGAACACAAAAGCACAATACAAATATTCCCTCTGCACACCTACACAGAGAATAATCATTGATAACTGCATTTCACTTTTCTGTCGTATTTCCTTTGGATTGTCTGATTTGAAATTAGTGGTCCTTTGAAAACAATCTTTTATGCATCTCTATGCCAGAGAGTAACAGGAATAATTCCTTACTTAGTACTCAAGGTGGAAGGACTTTACCTTTTTTCTCTAAGTAAATAATCTCTGGAGAGATTATGGAAGCTCATCTCAGCAATAAGCTAAGTTACTTTGCTCGGTCTGAGTTTCCTACAAGGGTAAAGCAAGAATTGATGTGCTAATGATTTATCTGGGAGTTGCAAACCCAGCATAGCCAAAATGAGAAAATAGAGAAGTGAGGTGGACAGATGGGCAATGAGGCATTACTACACAAAAAGAGGAGTGGATGGCTCAGCCTCTCTGCCCCTAGACATACAAGGATCCCTGGGGATAGGAAGCAGAAAAGTGAGTGAATTTTCAGTGCCATGGATAAAGGAGTGGGATACAGCTAATGTTTGTTGTTTAGAAAGCAAAGATGCCTATGTTTCTCTACCAGCAGTGTTTGACTGTTTTACTGCCAAGATATCTTGTCAGTTGATTTCATGTTTTCAAAGGTAGTGGGTTTTGTTTGTTTGTTTGTTTTTAAGATTGAAATTAGGGGCAGGCTTGATAGCGTAGTGTTTGCCTTGCATGCGGCTGACCTAGGACAGACCTCAGTTTGATCCCCGGCATCCTATATGGTCCCCCAAGCCAGGAGCGATTCCTGAGCACATAGCCAGGAGTAATTCATGAGTGTCATCAGTTGTGACAGCCCCCCCCCAAAAAAAAAAGACTGGAATTAATTGGTGTGGTCAGAATTCTTGGTATTTGGCTGATCCTCTGGCTACATGAAACAGAAAAGTAGGTCAATGGAAATTTCTGCACTCAAATTAAGGTGACTTGAAAGTTTAGGATGATGCTGAACTGATCGGTGAAAATTTATACGGTTTGTATGTAAAATAATGCTCTTTTTCTAAAACTTAAAATAAACTCACAATCTATTTCTGTTAAGTTGCTTCTTAAATGAATGATATATATAATTTAAAGCCTTCAGTCATTAATTTTATAACATGTGTTCAAAGAAATGCTTGCAAAAGAATGACGAAAACAAACATATGGAAACAAAATGAATGAGAAAGTTCAGGAGTTGCATCTCAGGATCCTTGAAAACTTCTAATTTCTGCTTTTAGTACCTTCCTTGTAAGGATCAGTTCTATATCTGTTATTAGGTACCCAAAGACTTTCTGTGGTCACTTCTTATTGCTAAATATTTTTATAGGGGCTAAAATTTGCTTATTCGTATGTGGAATCTGGTGGTATATTTAAATCATCATAAGATTCCAAATCCTTTGAATTTTAATATTTTACTGTTTTCTTCTCAGATTCCACTTGAATCATGGGAAATTTGGTCACTCAATTCCTACATGCATAGAACTAGAAGAATAAAATTAATTGAAATAACCTCATTTTTATTTTAAGTCAAGTTTTAATTTCACTTAAGGCACATACTTATTTTAATGACTGATTTTAATTCATAGCTAATTCTCATTTATTGGTATGTTGCTGATTTATTTTGAATGACTATTGGTATAAAAACTTAATCTTAAGAATTTATTTTCTTTTACTGACATAGTCAGGTATAATTCTTCAAGATCAGGTGTTATGTCTACAAATAGTGTGGGATAATTTTAATATAAAACTAAATAAACATTAATCATAAAATAAATGAGCTTTAACATCACATAAGCCATTTGAAATTCAAATAAAAATGAAATTATTTTTGGATTATCTACCCCTCTACTTTCAATTTATTTTAGAGTGAATACAAGATTTTGTGTGACTATGATAATGTACATTTATGTATAATGATGAGGATGCACACTGATATAAAAATAAGTATATTTCACTTAATTATAACTTGTTTGTATTGCCTATCTCAAACTAATGAATGAAGCTGTCTTAAGAATGCATATCTTATTTTCTCTTAAAAAGTAAAAAAACCTTTCTGTTTTAATCTTTTATTTTATAAGAATACATTTTGAATACATTTTTAAGTATATAGCAATGCTGAAATCATGTGTTTAAGTTTATATTTAGTGAACATACTTAGACAACTTAGCAACCAGATGCCTTTGCATGCTTTTACAAACCAGTTAGTCTCCATGTCATATAAGCCACAATGTTGATTTTTATCAGAGTGATTAAAGTTTATTTGGTTTTGAATATTTTATAGATAAAAGTCCTATGCAGTCACTTACGTGTAAATTGATAGAAATTTACAAATCAGATAGAACCTGATTTGTGTGCAGCTACACCAGTTTGATGCCTAGAAATGCAGAGGTTCCCACATACACTGCCAGGAATGATCTAGGTAGAGCCAGGAGCTCAGTGCAAGAGTCAGTGATTAGCTCTGAGTAGGGCTAGGGGTCACCTAAACCACTTTATTCTTCTCACAAATTTTGAAAGTTTGCAAATTTCATTCATTTGCATATTTGTAGTTTTTATTGTAAATAATGAGCTATCCTATTTATTGCTTTTACTGTTCGTGGATATTTAAAATTATTCTAGGAGTTGACTTTTATAAGTAATATTATTCTAAGTTTTCTCTTTCCACTGATTCAGTGCCCTTGCCAACAGCTGGCATTTTCCATCTTTTACTTTAGGCATCATTGGTTATATAATAGTATTTCATTGTCTTTTTAATTTGCATTCTCCTTGATGAATAATAATGTTTGAAAGTCTTTTATGAATATATTTAACAGCACTTAAATATCTCTTTTTGTATATGAGTTATTCAAAAATATTAATTTTTGAGTAAAATTAGAAATTGTCTTTTTGTTCTTATGACTTAAAGGACTATTTTTAATTTTTCTGTTCTAATTTTTTTCTGAATATTTTCTTTCACTCTATTGGAATTTCTTGTTTTGTAATGTAATTTAATGTAATGTAATATAATTTCAAGTATGTATTCTCTGTATTCTTGTTATATACAATTTCTTAATCATTCATTTAGGTATTAATATATTTTGTGAATATTTTATAAATTCTTTTTTTTGGGGGGTGTCACACCCGGCAGTTCTCAGGGGTTACACCTGGCTCCATGCTCAGAAATTGCTCCTGGCAGGCACGGGGGACCATATGGGGCACCGGGATTCGAACCGATGACCTTTGCATGAAAGGCAAACACCTTATCTCCATGCTATCTCCCAGGTTCCATAAATTCTTACCTACTGGAAAATCAAAGATCAATAGGCAATTCTACTATCTTCTACAAATTCATTCATTCATTTCATTTATAGACCAATGACTTAAATAATTATTACTCTGTGTTATGCAGTCTGATGTAATCTTTCTTTTTTTCAAATATATAAATTTGATCAATTAGTATAATTTATAAAAATTGAGATCTATAATCTTTATGGGGACCTAACTTAGACCTCAAGAATTGGACAATGCGGGGCCGGAGTGATAGAATAGCAGGTAGGGTGCTTGCCTTGCACTCGCTCAACCTGAGTTCAGTCACCAGCATCCCACATGGCCCCCTGAGCATGCCAGGAAGGCGTCCTGAGCAAAGCTAGGTATAGCCCCTAAGCATCGCCGGGTGTGGTTAAAAAAAGAAGCAGAAAAAATAAAAAGAATTGGACATTGCATGCCCAAACCTGGTCCCAGGGTATCAAACTTAGAACTGGCACAGCCCCCTACAGTATTACCAGGAATCAAACTTCCCCTGGGAAAAGACCTTATAATATGTGGCACCAAATTGTGCCAGAGTAGATTAATATGACACTTTGACAAAGAGGAAGCAGCAACAATATGATGTAAGGGCATGTTGCCCTACCTCACCACCTAAAGATAAGATGAAATCAAAGACCTGCCGTCATAGGATTTGTGCAAAAACCAAGATCACTAATTAAAGAAGACTGACTATGATAACCTCAAATGAGCAGAACTTATCTTGGAACCATAAAAACTTTCTACTAGGTTGCAAAACCCAAGATCTCTAGTTACAGAGGAATACCTCTGATAAACTCAAATAAACAGAACTTTTCCTAGGACCGTGGAAAACCACCTTGGGGTTTGACAGCTAATTTGCCCAGAACCTTTAGTCATCTCATGGCAGTGTGCTTCAAGGGTGGAGACACCCTCTATCTCTTAGGTCAAGAAAATTTTCTTTCTAATTTCCCCCAAGTTTACTATGCCTGGGGGTGAGGGAGAACTTGCCAGATTTGCCCTCCCATTTTTCTTTTCTTCTTTTTTATTCAATTTTATTTATATTTATAGATTCTAGATAGGCCCCCCACCATTTTACTTTTTTTTTTTGCAGAACCATGTAACATGAATTATCTAGTTCTGCTCATATTTATGTCTCCCTACAAACTGAGAAAAGGAAAAAAGAAATGGATGGACCCAGGGACCAAATAGTCCCAGGAGCATAGAGTGGAAATAAAAATGGTTAGCCATAAATGACAGGAGAATCAAGAGACCCAAACTATAATAAGCTATGCACAAATTGGACCTGTTATGTTAGCAGGCTAAGAGGCTAAGGGTGGAGGTAGGGGATGCATGCTGGGAATTACAGTGGAGGGAGGTCAACACTGGTGGTGGGAATGGCCCTAATTTACTGTCACTGTTACTGAAATACAATTATGAAAAACTTGTAAAAAATTATAATTAAAAAAATTGAGTTAAAAAAAAATTGAGTTCTGGGGCCAGAGCAGTGGCACATGCATTAAGGCATCTGCCTTCCCTGCAATAGCCTAGGACAGAATGGGGTTCGATTCCGTGAAGTCCCGTATGGTCCTCTAAGGTGCAATTTCTGAGCCTATAGCGAGGAGTAACTTCTGAGCATCACCGAGTGTGGCCCAAAAACAACAACAACAACAATAACAAAATTGAGTACTAATGCATTTCTACGAATTATTTTTCATTTGCAGTGAGGTTTAATTAACAAGTGAAAATCACATATATTTAAGATGTGATTGTGAAATGATTACTACAACTAAGATAATTAACAATTTCATCATTTTAGTCATTTTTTATATTTTTGGTGAAAATACTAAAATGCAAATTTAAAGTTTCTTTAAATAAACTTTAAATTTATTTAAAGAAACTTTATATTTGCAATATTGTAAATAACTACATATTCATATTTGTATGCATTAGATAACAAGAATTTACCTATTGCCTAACAAACTGGAAAATTTGTATATGTTAGTTCTTGAATTTTAGAGTCTGCTTATACTTACATAAAAGCAGCCAATTGTATTTTGCACTGATATCACAATAAACTCAAATTGATTTGTGAAGAATTAACAACTTTGTGAGTTCAAGTTCTTTCAAAATAAGTATACTTAAAATATTAATGCACACATATAACGTCTTAAATTTGCTTTCCTATAGGGCAGGAGAGATAGCTCAAAGGATAAAGTGCATGCTTTGCATGCAGTAGGCTTGGTTTAGATTCTTGGCACTATATGTTCCCCCAAGCACAGAATTAGGAATAGTCCCTGAGTATAGATGGATTTGGGCCAGAAACCAAAAATCAAAACAAAGCAAAACTTTTTTCTAAAAAAAAGATTTGTAATGCTAACTTCCATATCTTTAGTTCAATTCCAATTCTCCTCTTCCTGGTTCTCCTTAATGCTGAGTCTCTCTTGCCCATCTTCCTCCTATGTATACTTTCTCCTTCCTGTGCTGGAAGAATTGTCAGTTGCCCCCATGGTCAGTGCCCTGCACATTTCCTTTCCTGTGATGTTCCTCACATCCTGTCTTCTTGTTTTCAAGTTTTCCCTATAGGAAACTTTTTTAAATTATTATATTTATTTAAAATGCACCATGATTACAGACATGTTTGTAGTTGGGTTTTATTTATAAAAATGAAAAAAGGACACCCCTCTTCATCAGTGCAATATTCCCACTACCAATGACCACCCTCCCACCCCCATAAGCCGCCTTATTCAAGAGAGACATTCTATATCTCTAATTCACTGCCATTGTCATGATAGTTGACAGTGTAGTTATTTCTCTAGCTGGAAAGAGGAGTGCTACTGGGGACAGTGGGATCAAGTCCACCTGAAAGGGACCTATATTCTTTACTACTCCAGGTCCTAGCAAGGGGCATGTGGATTCAGGTGGTGATGACTTTAGTTGAGTCCATTACAGACTGAAGCTCCACATATGGCTGAGGAAACTCCCAAAGACAACTCTGTCACCTCTGGGCCACAGCAACACTAGCGACTATGCCTATGGATGCCAGAAGCCAGTTCAAACAAGCCCCTTTCCAGATAAAGAGACTTATCGGGGGAATGGATGGGTACACACACACACACACACACACACACACACACATACACACATACACACACGCTAGGTTAAAAGATGATGATTGATGATTTGGGGTGACTATGATTATCAAGTTAATTTAGCAGAAGCTCTCAAGTTGCAAAAGTTTCTCCTGCCAGACTATCGACTGAACTAATGACTGGTCTGCAAGAAGAAAGGGGTAAAAGAATGAAAGCTGGCCTGGGCTGGTCACAAGAAAAAGCAGGGAAGATGGCTCAGATGCTTCCAGAGAATGAGACAGTCTTTGCTAAGACACTGTAGGTTCCCTTGAGAACATCTGTTTGGGAAAACTGTGGCTCCTCTCTGAGGCACCTATTCAGATCACGATGTTAATTACAACCAGTAAGGGAGGTGTTGAAAAAGTGTATGAGGGGTCCGGGAGATAGCATGGAGGTAAGGCGTTTGCCTTGCATGCAAAAGGTCATTGGTTTGAATCCCGGTGCCCCATATGGTCCCCTGTGCCTGCCAAGAGCAATTTCTGAGCATGGAGCCAGGAGTAACCCCTGAGCACTGCCGGGTGTGACCCAAAAAAACAAAAAAAAATAAAATAAAATAAAAGTGTATGAGGCTGGAGAGAGAGAAAAACTTAAAAGGAAGGAAACTAGATTGCTCAAAGTTTCTACCTCTAATTAGGAATGGTAAGTCAGCTCTTAGCAAACATTTTAATTAAATGTTGAGGGAGAAAATAAACACTTTTAGAAAACATACAGCAAAGGTAGTTGATGTTGAATCACTTATAAAACGGAACCTCTTGGAGTCTAACACCTTTGCTTTTTAAAATTCCTCATTTGATTTTCCGTCCCAGTGCAAATGGAAATGACAGCTGCCACAGAGATGTGGAGAGGAAGTTCCCCGAACAATTAGAAGATTCAACGGTTATACTCTGACAGTTTCTCATCTCTTGCAAACACCAAAGAATATGAGTAGTCCATGGCAACCTGCTCTGTGAAAATGCCATTCAGGGTGTTCACCTTTTGAGCGCAGTGGAAAACTTGGGCTTGTGATTCCTATAGCCCAATTCCCCGAAGGTCAGTGGTAAGCTCAAGCTGATGGTGCTCTCGTTTGCAACCACAATAATGCTGCTCTTCCCATAAGCCAGGCTCTGGATTCTCCAACTACAGAGGTCCTGCACTGTCTTAGGGTAGACTCAAGAGATGTGTTGGTGTCTCCACAGATAAACAAATCACTCACTTCACTGACAGCGAAGGAACAGGTCTAGCCAGCATAGATATGGAATGACCCACTCCCAGAGGAGTCGAAGAGCTTGACCAGGCAAGAAACCATCTCATCCTCTGTTTAGCATGGCCCAGGCGACCATAGTCACCAAAGCCCCAGAAGATGTACTTCTGTGAGTTCAAAACCAGCGTGTGGTTGATACCACAAGCCATATCTCATAAAACCACATTTGGGACTGGAAGAAGAATCTGTCTTTCCTTTATCTTCTCAATGAAGATGACCACACGCCGAGGCACCAACTCATGGCCATACTCTATCTATACAATCACCTCATGGCAAAGACCCTCGATAAGTTTGGGAGCTTCCACTCTCTTGGTGTCCCCATGTCCTAGCTGCCCCTTCTCATTCCGAGTCCAACTCAATAGCTTCCCTTCTTTGGTAATGAGGAGGCTGTGGACAGCCCAGGAACCTGACAACTGCTCTCTACACCCGACCCTGACAGGCATCCATACCTGTGGGGGCCCCGCAAGTTCTGACCGAGATTACTATAAGTACCACTTGTTCCCACTGGGATCCCCCTTAGAGTTCCAGGTCTTTTTCATCGTCACTTCTGCCACAGCTGCTGCTGCTGCAGCGCTTAGGCTGCTCGTGCTTCTTGGGCCCAGCACATAAAATTGAATTTCTAATGGTTTGTTGCAACTATCAAGAAATATTTCTAGGGGCCCGGGAGATAGCATGGAGGTAAGGTGTTTGCCTTTCATGCAAAAGGTCATCGGTTCGAATCCCCATATGGTCCCCCGTGCCTGCCAGGAGCAATTTCTGAGCATGGAACCAGGAGTAACTCCTGAGCACTGCCGGGTGTGACCCAAAAAAACAAAAACCAAAAAAAAAAAAAAAAAAAAAAAAAAAAAAAAAAAAAAAAAAAAAAGAAATATTTCTAGTAGGGATAGAGAATTAGAAATGGTCATTATAGTTTTCAAATCTATGATAAGAATTAAAAAATAGCGCAATGTGTATGTGTATTTAGAGTCACAGATTATATGCATATGGGTAAAACAGAAATAAGAATAGTAGAAATATTTGGCTTTAGAGTGATAGTACATGAGTAGGGCCTTTCTCTTAAACACAGCTGACCTGGATTTGATCCTTACCACTACATAAGGTCTCCTGAGCCCAGTCAGGAGTGATCTCTCAATGCAAAGCCAGGAATGTTTAATGAACATGGCCAAATGTTTTGTGAAGAAATTCAAATTTAGACACAGTGAAAATATCTTTTTTCTCTTTTATATTTAAAACTGTAATTTTATAGAGAAAAATCGTAATTTCATGAACTGAAGCAATTCTACTTTTGGGGGCAGATAATGGTTTTGTGATATCACCTTGGATTCTAATAGAAGTTACTTAATACTAGAAGAAGTTGCTCAATACAAATAATAACTAAGGATATAGTTTTAAAGAGCTTAATTTTGGTCACCTAAATCCCATTTATGCACCTGAAACCAATCTTTAAAATACATTAAATTTATGACAATTTTACTAGGGAACAGCTTTCACTAAACAGATGCTTTAGTCTAATATCTTCCTTTAATGTTAGTTTTAGATAGTTTGTAACTAAAAGAATGAAGTTGCTGAAAATATTCTGAAGCAGACATGTCTATGCTGAGAGTGGAGTTGTAGGTCAAGTTGAGGTCTGATTTAGCAAAAACTTATTTTTAATAGCTTTCATGAATACCCTTTAAGTTTTTGAGACAATAAGACAATATTTTGAAGATGAGATGGAACAACAACAACAAGATGTCTTATTGCAGAGACCCAACTTGGACGAGAGACTGAGCAGAACCTTTGGATCCATAATATCCTAGGCTTCAGCTTAGGGACTGAATGAAAACAGGGAGCAAGTGTTACAGAAGACTGAACACAACAGCAATGGTGGATAGGAACCCCTAGAACCATAAAGACTCTATCCTAGACCCTGACCTTTAACCTGCACAAATACCAACATCGCAAGGTACAGTGGCTTGATTTTCTCACACAACTGAGAGGAAAGTTTTCTGGCACCACAAAAAAGCCTTTGGGATGGGATAATGAGTATATATGGAGCAAGGGGTTTATCCCATGATGGTATGCTTCAAGTATGGAGAAACCCTGAATCTCTTAGGCCACAGGAATTCCCTTTCTTCCCTAATGCTTACTGTGCCTATGCAAAAAAAAAAAAAAAAAGTGGTGGGAAAGTCAAACCCTGCCACTCCAGCACCCCTACTTTTTCTTGTTTTGTTTTGATTTGTTAGATTTTTACTTTATTTTCCTTCTCTTTTTACTTCCACTTTTCTATTCCTTTCCATTCTTGTGGTTATTATTTATTTTTATTTTTATTTGCTGGGTCCAATTTTTTCTTTTTTCTTCCATTTTTTCCTCTCTTTCTTTTTTTGGTAGTTCTTACCAAATTTTTTTTCTCCCTTTTTTTTTATCCTTTTAATCTCCAATGACGGTGGAATGGATGCTCAATCTACAACAAGCTGTAAAGTGGAGACATGTTGCACTAGCATTCTGGGAGGTACTGGAGGGAGATATGGAATACATACTGGGAACACGGGTGGAGGGAGGACAGCACTGGTGGTGGGAATGCCCCTCATTCATTGTCACTGTATACCATAAATGATGCAGTGAAAGATTTGTGATGCACTTTGGTCACAATAAAAATTAAAAAAAAAAGAAAATGTGTTTTTTTTTATTCTTCACAATTTTTTAACTATAATCTTAAAATTTTTGTTTCTGGGGGCCCAAAGAGATAGCACAGAGGTAGGGCATTTTCCTTGTAAGTGGCAGACCCAGGATGGATGGTGGTTTGAATCCCAGCATCCCATATGGTCCCTCGTATCTTCCAGGAGTGATTTCTGAGTACAGAGCCAGGAGTAACCCCCGAGAGTCACTTGGTGTGGTCCAAAAACAAAAAAATTTTTTTTTTATATTTCTGTTATAGTTTACCTGCCAGTAAGAATCATTTGGTAAAAGCTGAAAATGAAGACGAGTCAAAACTAGGAAAATTTAATAATTCATTAAACCAGTTGAAGATTTCACTAAAACATTTGAAAGCATTTGATTCTCCAGTGTGTGGTGCAGGAAACATGGAGACAACCTCCAAAACTTTCAATTGCCTATGGGAGATTTCATTGGGCCACTATAGAAAAATCAGTTCCTTAGATTCCCCATAAGGTTATCTGTGTAGATGTGTTTCCTCTGTTTTTTTTTTTATTGTTTTAATTTTCCTTTGTATTCTAGATCATCATCTCAGGCTTATCCCCAAAATTCTATAACTGACTTAGAGTGTTACTTTATTTTATATAGTTTTTAATGGCTCACCTGAAGTAAGAACAGCTGCTTATAGCTTTTGGTTATTTCTATCCAGTATTCTAGGAATAATAGCCAGTTTCTTGTTGTTGGTCTTAAAAATGTGACCAAAAGTCATATAAACATTGAGTAGAAATAAAAAATGATCAGACTTAAACACCAAATCCAAAGTCAACTACAACATAATCGATACCCAATCTACAACTAGCTAGACACAGAAGGGACCACTTATACTAGTAGCCTAGGGGGCCATATGGGCTGCATGCTGGGAACAGAGGTGGAGGGAGGACAACACTGGTGGTGGGAATGCCCCTGATTCAATGTCATCATGTACCTAAAATATTACTGTGAAAGATTCGTAATCCACTTTGGTCAAAATGAAAATTATTATTAAAAATATATTAAAAGCCACATGTCTACTGCTCTGCCTTTGCTTCCAGTTTTAGGCATTAAAAAAGAAGAAACCCAAAGAAGACAAACCCAGCTTCAAAACAAAACAAAAAATCTTTCTGCCTGAAACATTTTACTATTATACGGGAAAGCAGACTTGTAATTTGTTATACAATACTTTCAAATTTTTCCTATATGCAGTACCTGCTGCAAAAAAAAATCTGTTTATGCTCTGTAAATAGCTTTTTCCCTACTTTTTAGTAGTACTACAACTTCTGTTGTAGTACTGTTTATGCTCTGTAAATAGCTTTTTCCCTACTTTTTAGTAGTACTACAACTTCTCGTTTTTCCTGCTATCTTGATAACTGGAATAGTTTCTGGATAAGCCAGATTAAAGAAAGTAATTTGAGGTCTTAATTAAATCACCACTATTTTAGAAAATTTTCTTCTATGTTTTCAATTAATTGTTTATGATTCAAGGAAATACATGACAATTCTATAGAAACAATAAAAAAATTAAAGAACATTTTCAGTGGGATTGTAGAGAAAATACAGCAGGTAGGGTGCAGCTGATTCAATTTAGTAGGTATCTCATAAGGTCCCAAGCCCTGCCAGGAATGATTTTGTTTTTGTTTGTTTTTTGTTTTTTGCTTTTGGGTCACATCCAGCAGCACTGGGGGGGGGGGGCATATGGGGATGCCGGGATTCGAACCCCCGACTTTCTGCATACCTCCATGCTATCTCTCTGGCCCCTGATTTCTTTTTTTATATTAATATCTTTATTTAAACACCTTGATTACAAATATGATTGTAGTTGGATTTCAGTCATGTAATTTCTAAACACAGTCAGAAATGTATCCTGAGCACCAGTGGGAGTGACACACAGAGAATAACACAAAATAAGAACATATATAACATTGTACTATATATGCAAAAATAAAAAAAATACTTAATAAAAATAAAGCTATATATGGTAGAATTTAATTTAGAAATTAAGGTATGTTCAAATGTTAGAAACTTTATCATATAATAATAGTTGTACAAGAATATCAGAAGTAAAAATATGATCAGATTACTTGATTTTAAAAACAAGTATAAAGTTCAAATTTTTTTGTTTAATGTTAAAATGTTGAGAATAGAAAATGTTTTGGCACTGGAGAAATATAAGTAAATTATTAAAACAGTAATATCTTATAAAGTAATAGGTGCATTACCATATTGTCTGGCTTATAAGAAGACTTTTGAAACGAAAAAAAGTCAACCGAAAATCGGGGGTCGTTTTATATGCCACTAAATGAAAATCTTCAGAATATTGCCACGAAATGAATTTTCCAATTCGATCCTGCACCAATCACTGCAAGGCTGCTCGAAACGCCTCTCTAACTCAACCAATCCAAGCAGGCTTTTAATGCATGCAAATTATACAATGTTCTGTACCTGAATCTACACTGTAAAAAGTCTGTTCAAATTGGCCAGAGTCAGAGAGGAAGTCTAAAATTAAAGGATTGTCTTTTATGGCCTGGTCGTCTTATTAGCTGGAAAATACAGTATCAGTGGTTCTGAAACTATGGCCCGTGAGCCACATAATGTGTTTGTTCCTATTTTTTTCTTCACTTCAAAATAAGATATATGCAGTGTGCATAGGTATTTTTTCAAAGTTTTTGTTTTTACTATAGTCTGGCCCTCCAACAGTCTGCGAGTCAATGAACTAGCCCCGTTTAAAAAGTTTGAGGACTATTGCCTGAGTAGATAATATCTACTTTATAAATAAAATATTAAAAAGAAAAAAATAAAGAATTTTATTTAATAAATATTCTTTAGGTAATTTTTAAAGTGATTGGTAATATTACAGAATTATACAAAATAACTGTACCAAAGTAATTTGGTACATAATTGGGCATAAAATGCCAAATTTGAATTAAATAAAAAATATAAAAAAGCATCGAGCTGGCATCAAAAATAGGGACTTTTGTACATAAATATACAGAAAAATATTAACAACTAAATAATAAAATAAAAACAATATTATCATCAAGAAAATAATAGATTTATTGCATAGACATTATCACAAAACAATAAGAAATATACAATAAGAAAATGTGCAAGAGACAAAATCAGGCAACAGAAAATTACCAGAATATGTGCAAATAATAAAACTTACCTTCCCTTACAGCCCAATCTTATTTAAGCAATGCTACAATCAAGATCTTATTAAACAGAGATTAATATCCAGCTCTGTTGGATATAAAAATTAAGTTACACTTATCATTCCCCTGCTGTTGTTAAACATTGTAGATGGGCCTATCACAAAAATTTTGCAAAATAAGATATCCCTTAGAAAACCTTTATTTCTCAAGTATTTTTCACTATACTTAAAAATTATAGAAAATTACGAGTACTTTAAAAATAAACAACATGGAAACACATCTGGAAAAAAAAATGAGTTCATTTTATATGCATCCTGAAAGGATTTCAGTTGTGCTTGATTAAGGGGTAGGTTGGAATTAGAATTAGTTTGGTGAATTTTATCTACAATAACTCTGAGTAATCATTATTCTGACTAATCCTTGGTTTTTGCTTTTGCCTGACTCAGAGTTTGTGAATAATTTCACAAAGACAATAAGATACTCTAAGGTGCCATCTTCACAACAGTTCTTGCTTAGTCTTAACTAAATGGAAAGAGGTCATGAAAATGAAGAGTAGAGGTAGTTCTTGTTGAAACCTCCATAATAGAAACTAATAATTTAACTTCATAATATGACCAAGAAAAGTCTTTGAGTTGCTATTATATAAGATTCCAATAAAATATGGTAAATTACTTTTT
>PVKC010016482.1:0-20775 GCA_004027635.1 Crocidura indochinensis
CATGGAGCAAAGCGGAGCGGCCGCGCTTTTTGGGTACGGGGCCTGGAGAGGTTACAGTTCGTAGATCGGTGGTGGTCTTTATGTTTCTGGGATCCCCAATCACACGGCTTGATCAGTCCCACGTGGGTCAGGTGAGACCATCTTACCGAGAGACCGGGGTCCCGGTCCGTAGCTTGGCTCAGCAGAGAGGAGAGGAGAGCCCCACCTATTGTATTCTTAATGCCACAGTCTTTGTCTGTATAGTCTGTGTCATGTAGGTTCTCCTTACATGATAAATAAGCTTTACTAGGTTAGGTTCCAGAAATTATAATAGCAAATAGGATAAGTAAAAGTTCCTGCATTTATGGTTATTACAACTGCCATTGAAAATATAAAATATGCTGGGAATTTGATAGTGAAGAGAATAGAGTGCTTTTACGTGATGGGCTCTAGCCACTGTATTAAAGGGACTTGGCACTGCTTTTTGTTTAATTAAAAATGTAATATGATCATGTGCCAAGTAATTTCTGTGATCTAATATGTGGGTAGAGAACATTGCTGAGTGGGCAGTATTATATATTCCTATATACAACCTACCATAGTATATTATGCAAACTGGCAGAAAAGTATATAATTCAGAGACTCTTAGATCTAAAATGGTGGATGCAGGGTTCTTGTTAATTATATGAATAATTAATCCTTATTAATAGGCATCTTATTAATTATGATAAGGTATAGGTATATAGTTTTACAAGTCACAGAGCTCTTAGATCATCAATTTTCTTGATCCTAAGCATCTTAATATAGAACTAACTAAACTGACACATTTCTCTTGAATAAGGATATATGTTTGTCATCATCATTTTGGACCATTTTTATGAGGACTAGGATTATAGCAAATAACTAAGAGAATTATATACATGTTCACCAACAAGGTTCTAAATTTATTTTAAAATATTTTATATAGGGGAGATAACTACAAATCTCTAGGCTCCAGATTATAGAAATGTGAGTGACATGGAAAAAAATCAACGGTGGAATAAGAAAAGGTGAACAGGAGGTAACAGGGCAGGGAAAATAGTGGTTGAATAACAGGTATATTGTATAGAGGTGAGATACAAGCATATATTCAAACAGAACCAACCACATTTAAATCAGGGAGATGCAAATCTAAACAACTATGGGTAGCATTTTATGCCACAGAGATTGGTGCATATCACAAAGAATAAGAAGAAGCATTACTGGTGGTGGTGTGGAGAGAAAGGGACTCTTATTTACTGCTGGGTGGAATGCCATCTAGTCCAGTCTTTATGGAAAACAATATGGAGATTCCTTAAAAAACTGGAAATCGAGCCCCCATATTATTCAGCTCTACCATCCTAGGGATATACCCTAGGAGCACAAAATTACAATTCAAAAATTCCTTCCACACACTTATATTCATTGCAGCACTATTTACAATAGCCAGACTCTGTAAACAACCAAGATGCCCTTCAACAGAGGAATGGCTAAAGAAACTGTGGTACATGTACACAATGGAATATTACACAGTTGTCAGGAGGGATGAAGTCATGAAATGTTTCTATACATGGATGTACATGGACTCTATTATGCTGAGTGAAATAAGTCAGAGGGAGAGAGAGAGAAACAGAATAGTCTTACTCTTTTTTTTTTTTTTAAAGTAAAGACATTGTAATAATCCCAGAAACAATAGACTTAAGAGCTGGAAAGACCTGCTCACAGTATGAAGCTTACTTCAAAGAATGGTGAATGCTGTTAGGGAAATAACTACACTAACAACTAGCATGACAATGCTAATTTTGCCAACCGATGCCTGGAATGTTGCACTGGTGAAGGAGGTGTTCTGTTTATGACTGAAACCCAATTAAAATTCTGCTTGTAATTATGGTGCTTAAATAAAGATTTAAAAATAGTACCCCCCCAAAAAAAAGAACCAACCACACCGGCATCATGAGACCTATAGTGCAATAGTAAGTCTTAAAAATAAATTAAGAAGGGGCTGGAGTGGTGGCAGAAACAGTAGGACATCTGATTTGCACACGCTAACCTAGGATGGACTGCAATTAGATCCCCTGGAGTTCCATATGGTCCCCCAAGCCAGGGGCGATTTCTGAGCACAGAGCCAGGAGTATCTATTGAGCGTCACTGGGTGTGTACCCCAAACTAAAAATAAATAGGTAAATAAATAAATAAAGGAGCAGCTAGCAGTGTGTGAGAGATCATGAGGAAACTGGTGAAGGGAAGTTGATATTAGTGGTAAAATTGGTTGTTGGAACATTGTATGCTCAAAAATCTATTACTAGGGGCCGGGTGGTGGCGCTGAAGGTAAGGTGCCTGCCTTACCGCGCTAGCCTTGGGCAGACCGCGGTTCGATCCCCCGTGCCCCATATGGTCCCCCAGGCCAGGGGCGACTTCTGAGCACATAGCCAGGAGTAACCCTTGAGCGTCACTGGGTGTGACCCCCCCCAAAAAAAAAGAAAAAAAATCTATTACTAACAACATTGTAAATCATGCTGCCCTAATAAAAATGTTATCTACAAATGAAGGTTTTTGTATTTTTGTTTATGTAAGGGATAGAGTTAACTTCATGATCCATTCCTCCCATTATTTTCCACAAAACTTTGGTAAAACCTAGCTTATTGATATGCCTCATGTTACAGTCAACAAACTGTGGAATCTCAATTTTTTTCCATGTCTAAAACCTCCAAACTCTCCAGGAGCGAAATCATTGGACTCATATTCATATCTGGTCTTAAGCTTTTCTATTTTTTAAATATTAATATGCTTACCCATAAATGCTGGTGATTCTTTCCTCCTATCTGGTCTGTTTCTTAGTTTCTAAAATAGCAAGGTAAATAAGTCCATATTCTTCAATGCACAATTCTGATGTTCTGAAGATTTCTCTCCCACCTCCCTCATAAATTGATTGCAAAATCTCTTTGGCAACAAAATCTTCCCAGCATTGACATGTTATTATTTAGATCGTCATCTATAACACTCACACTTCATAGTAACAATGTGAGATCCAGAATTATCAATGTGATTACACTGGGCATGTGATTGAGTGCACAGAATGTGCTCAGAGAGACAAAGCAACTATTATTTCTATATTGCAAAGCCAGCTGGCACAAGTAGCTCTTGAAGGGGCTATCTTTGCTACAAACTTGCCCCCCCCTCTTCACTGGCTGTCCAGTCCATAAACATTGGGTTTCAGATCATATTTCCATTGTCTTTCAGCAAACGTTGTATTAACCAGAGATGGTTTGAAATCCAGAAAGATTCTTTAGCTTTCTTTGTCTCTTCTTATCCGGAGATATTATTGCCTGAACATGAGCAGTATTTCCATTCATTTTGTTCCAGTTGAACTATTAGAAGTGTTCCTTTATATTTCTCTTTGAGTGACTTCTGTGGAAGAGGGCAGAAGGGAAAATGTCAGGAACATATGCTTTTTCAAAAATGAATTTCTCAAATGTTCTCTCCAGAAGCAGACAAGGCAGGAGTGGAAGGGAAAATAGGGACATTGGCGTCAAGAAATATGCACTGATGAAGGGTGTTTGATATTGTATGCCTGAAGCTCAATCATAAACAACTTTGTAAATGTGAATAAGAACTGTATTATGAGCAACTTTGTAAACCACAGTATTTAGTTAAATACACTTTTTTTTTAATTAAAAAATAGTTAACACACCAAAAAGCCAGCATTGGCCATCAAACAGCTTCAGGAACAAATGTATTGGTCATCTTAAAATATTTCTGTGCCACCACAAGAACTTTTTTCCAGAATTAACTGAAACTAGTACATCATTATTTCACATGCTGACCATATGTTCCAGACCCGACTCTCTTATTTCTTTGGCCATATTTGGACCTTCACTGTTTCTGTGGTTCCAACTCTGATCACTTTGTACTGGATACTCTGTGTTGGTTCCCTGAGATCTAGAAATAGACATAGATTAAATTATTGCCCTCAATCATGATATCTAGACTCTGTTGGATATTTGCCAGAATTTCAATAGGGAGGTGAGTCCTATAAACTTCTTTAGTCTTTCTATTCTTTACCTGGAAGCTCTTGACTTATGAATCCTTCAGTCCCAAGACTACAGATAGACCCAGATATTTCCCCTCATATTATGTGATTGGGAAGATGTTTTGTGATTATTTATATCAGTAGATATGTATAGATATTGGAGGAGTGAACTCCAAAGTGGTGCTCAGGAAACCCAAAGAACAGTTCTGGCTACTACTGGACAACTGGGCTAACAGGTCAATGATTGTCTTCCATGATGTGGTACTCCTCAGACATATAGTGAGAGGGACCACCAGGTTCATACGTAACAGTGCTCAAGGTATCTCCAGAGATGAACCTGAAATGCTCAGAGATGTTCAGGGCTGCCTTTTGTGGTAATCAGGGAATCATGTGATTCAGTATTAAAACAGATAAAAATGTATGCAAGGCATGTGCCTTACTCCTGGCACAAGTCCTGTATGTTGTCCTTTTAAGCTCATAACAAATATTCTTTGGTTTTACAATACAGTTGTAAATAGGAGGCAAGAAGCATTGGGATTTTACTTGAAAATAAAATTATAAGGGATAATTCTATTAGCGAATTATAATCATTAATTTTTCTGTAAGAGAAGATAAGTGATCAAACTGAAAGACAGCAAATATCAAGTGAGTATGGGAGAACCACAAAATGTTTGAGAAGTCATTGGTATAGTCTGAAGTAAGTCACTTTAAGCCTACTTGGTTATCTGTAGTAATAAGACGTTATTTTTTCAACAGGTATCACATTTATAAGGCATCAACAGATCCATAAATATAATATACTTGGTAGGCTGACTGAGTGTCCATAAAGTAATACATGTTCTTCCTTATGAACAATTGTCAGTATTAGTCAATGACAAACCAAGTTCAAGATACTCTAAAATTGCCACATATCTCAGAGGAACAATAGTAAGAGATATTTATATACAAACGATAGAGCCCTAAAAGCAACCATAGTGCTATAATTAAAAGTTATGGTAAAATAAAGGAGTGATATTTTCATGGAATCATAGAACAATTTATAGAAGACTAAAGATGGAAGTGAACTTTCAAGGAGCTCATATTTCACTGCCAAGTTCCCATGGACTACTAATAATCCTTAGTATATTTTAAGTTATTTCCTCAAAGTATTACTTTATAGTATATTAAAACTTTTACTTTCATTAATTATACTTATTGGGACAGATTTATGTCTTCATTTTTCCCTATAAAAATGTAAAAGAACAAAATGGTATTTGGCAAAAATTTTCTTAAAGAGAATTATAAATTGAAGTCTACATACTATATGTTACTAAATTCCTCTTTCTTTAAATGATTTAAGTTTTTATTTGATGGTTAAGTACTCTTGTCTACATTATTGACTGACTTTTATGCTATAATTTTAATGATTTTATATTTTTCTTTTTTACTATTTAACATGAGTTTACAATAATATATATAATACAAGAAGCCATATCATACACTCCAAAGGTGTAGTCATTATGTTTCATATATATAAAGCATTTTATACCAACCTTCACAATTTCAACTGAAATTATATTAAGAACTCTCCATAATCTTATCACAAAAAGTGGTAAGTACAATTAGGAAATGACTACACTAATAACTATCATAACAATGATAGTGAGTCAGAGAAATAGAATGCCTGTCTTGAACACAGGCCCCTAGGGGTTGAGGTGGAGGAAGATGGAGGGCATTGGTGGTGAGAAGGTCACACTATTGAAAGGGAGATACTTTTATGACTGAAACCCAACTACAAACAAGTTTGTAACCATGGTACTTAAATAAAGATATTATTAGAAAATAAAAAGAACTCATAATGACATTATGCTAAAAACTCTTTCCTCTTACTGTCCTCTAAAATGCCAGACCTTCCTTTGATATGGCCTATCAGTTCCATAGTGTTACTTTAATGTTAAAAAGTTAACTGAATTTAAAAGAAATTAAAATGGGGCTGGATAGAGTGGATAGAGCACTTGCTTTGATGTGGACAATTTGAGTTCGTGACTCCCCAATTAGCTCCCCAAACCTCACTAAGAATAATTCCTGAACATAGAGATGGGAGAAAGTCCAAAGCACTCTGTGCCCCACACCCCCAAATAAAAAAATAAAAGGAACTAAAGCATGAAAAATATTTCATAGTATCTACTAGCATTCACTAGTATATACCATCTTCTATTTGCTACTTCATTACCCTTCTATCTTTGCACAACTCTGAAATGCCACTTAGTGGGTTAGTGTTAGGGTACAGCTGTAGGGCATTTGCCTTGCACCTGGCAATCTGGGACTGATCCCTCGTTAGTTACCTGGCATTCCATATGGTTCCCAAAGACTGTCAAAGGCGATTTCAGGAGTAACCATGGTCCAACCCCTCTCTGCAAAATGCTACTTAGCATTGTGGTTTATTTTGTATTTCTAGAAAAATCACTGTAACACTTCTTAGTATATATATATATATATATATATATATATATATATATATATATATATATATATATACATTCATCAAAGAAACTTCTCAACTTCCTTCTGACTAGTCTTCGTTTCATCCTTATTATTAATAAAGTCCTGTTACCAGGACAGTGGTTGAGCGACTGGTTTGTGGGTGAACAGTATGAGTTTCTTGCCTGTTAGACTTTTAACTGTGTGGATTATTTATTGTGGAGAATTGCTACCAGATCAGCTTCTCCTGTCCTACTCAGATAGGGGACATGGTATCCCCCTTTCTCCTATAGAGATTGTTGTGGAATGCACAACCAACTATTCAATATATCCCTGCATTAGACAGAACAGTTATTTTATTCATTAGGACCTTTTTTAGTTTAGTTTCACCCTCTTTTCTGTGTATTTGTATTCAGAGTCAGCAAACAAGCATTCCTATGTATATGTTCAGGGGTCCTTTAGGGTGTATGTTTGTATATGTGTTTGTATCTGTCTAGCCCCTTTTCCTCGAAACTCTGCAGCTCCCATCTTTCTAAGTCTCCCTGAAGGACAATTTTGACTACATGATGCAATGAGAACATGTAAGCCCTATTCTTCCCTCTCTGATAAGGGGCACTAGAATGCCAGGTTCACCCATTGTTTCACTTCAGTCAGGAGTCATAACTCTACAAAAATATTTTCAAACATACAAAATAATTATTAGACTATTTGTTAATTTTCTAGCAGCATGTGTTGAAAGATTAGCATTTAATTCAACTTTTCCATTAAGGAAAGAAAAATATGTTCTCCATTTTAAAAAATAATCCCTTTATTTTTTTTCTTTAAAATGGGGCCAGTTATTTTGTAGTTGTAATAAGTGACAGAAATCCACAAATACTACGAAGGATTGGATGAATGTCATGAGAATAGTTTATACAATTATACCACATATCATAATTTCACTCAGCAGTCTCCTGAAATAATTCAGTATCATTAAAGAAATTTGGTGTCAAAATATTCAAATAGACTCAAAATAGTAGGATTCATAGTCAAGAGTTGAGAACAGAAAAATGTATTAATGCATTGCTGACTCTTAAGAAACAGATATTTTGATTAATATAAAGCTTTTATTTTAAATAAGCTCAAAATAGGCAATCACATAGCGTTTTTCAAAGAAAATACAATAACCCTGTTGTTCAATAAATACTCTTAAAGGAATATGATTTTAGGTTGCAGCCCTTTTTTAGCTGGTTGCACTTAGAAAATTTCTAAGATCAGTACCTATGACTTAATAATTTTCATATCTCAAGCAATTTCCTAATTTCTGGGCCTTGATATTCATTTAGTGTAACTAAAATGCGTGCAAGCCAAATCACTAAAATAAGTTATATAGAAGGCTTTGTCTGTACTATGTTCATAATTAAAATAATTAAAAACTCAATGTATTTATAAAAATGAGTATTGTCTTTCTAATGCAGAAATTAATCTTAAAAAATATATCTACAGAATTCTCACCAAGTTCCAAAATTGACCCCACGGTAAATGTATTTGACATTTTCCTTACTCAGAACTCCACAGATGACTATGTAAATGGATCCCATATCTAAAAATTCTCATTGTGCTTTCTCCCTTGTATTCTAATCATTTCCTTCCTAATGTTTATTTCATGATGATTAGTGTATATTGCGTAATTGCTTGAATATTGTCTTTTTCACTATAGATTTCCAACTCGTCTTCTCCATGAAATAATTTAAAGAGCACCACCTTTGTCTGTCCTGCTCATTAATATGCTACTACCAGATCCTAGGTAAGTGTTCAGCACAAGAAAAATTCCCAGGAACAAAAAAATCTTATTTATACCCTCATTTCTTTCCTTTCTCTTTATAAAAATGTCATTTTTAGAATGCTATAAACAAGATGCAAAAGACTTGAAGTCAAACTGAGCCCAAATAACTTTTCCAACAATTTTACCAGTGACTCTGAGCAAGACATTAAATTTCACATTTTACTTCTATCAATGATGCTAAGAAAATCTAAATGCCAGGGTGAGTATGAGAAAGTCATTAAAATAATAAATGCAAAATGATCAACCTGACTTCCAGAAAATGCTTTACTCCCTTACAGGATATTTCACTCATATTCTGCACTCACTATAGAAATAGGTTTCCCTAAATTGATAAAACAAAAGAGTCCTTTTGGAGAACAAACACAGTGCTGATTAAAATCATCTAAAAGAAGTTCTAGCCTTTAAGCTGAATTCATGAAATGAATGTATCACAGTTTTCTGTTTGTGCTCTTGTAGAATTAATAAAAAGAGGGGATAGATTACAAAAGAAAGGAAATAATCAAGCTGGCTCAGATTTTATGGGGAAGAATATGCATGCCAAGAATAAAATGGTGATTAATTTTGCAAACATTTGTGGAGCATCTAATATGTTCATAGTATTCTGTACTGAATACTGGGAGATGAAAACAAATTATAAGCCCCTAGTTCAAGCATGAGCATCTTGTACTAAAATTTGCATTAACTTCACATACTTTTTGAGCAAATCTCCACACAATATTGACCCAATAATGTATATTTGTAAGAAGAAAAATCAGTTCCACGACAGCTTCACAAAGCTGAGAGATATATGTAAACTATCTGTAAATACTACTTAAGTAACTTGTACATAACTTGTACATTGTCAAGAGTCAGAACAAGGTATGCATATATGCATAGGCTTATCTTCGTGAATTTTTTTTTAATTGGGAGAGCTAAAAAGTAAGTACTGGTCAAATAAACAATGCTTCTCAAAGGTTTAAGGCTCCATATGAGTTTAGTATAGTTACAATTGGGAGGTAGAACCATTTCAGCCCTTATTCAATTGCCAGATATTAATGAATTCTTAGTATAAAAACACATTTTATTAACAAAAAACACAAAGTAGAGTATTGATTCTCAAGTAGCTCTGAATGAGTTTATTAAATGATTACTATCACTAGAATAAACTTTTCAGACTTCAGTGTGATGATCACAGACTTGGTTTGAATATAAAAACTAATCTATGATATAAGCTAGTAACACTTGGGACAATTTTCCTAAGGACTCTTTGTAATGATCTATTTAGCTTCAGTATAGTTTTGAAGACTCGGATTGAGTGAATTAGTCAATTACAACACACATAAACCATCAATAAAATCTTGTATTTGCCTTATAATAAAAGTTATGCAAACTTAATATCTAGTTATATAATGTGTAGTTTCATAGAACAGAATTCCATGTTGGACTTCATACCTAGAGCAACTAAAATATCTACTATAAAAAAATATCTACTATAGTATCATAGAAACCTGGAAATAGCTACATTCTATTTTCCTACAACAATCGCTAAATTACTCTATGTCAGGTCTTATTCCCCTGTTACAGTGTTTCCCTAATTACTGATAGTAAAATAATTCTATTTAATATAATTTAATTGGATATATTTTTGGTGTTCAAAGAATACTACCTATATTGATCTATGTAAAACAGATTTTTAGCAGCTTAACAAACTACCCCTTTCAGAATAATCTATCTAATAGTTTCAAGTATGAAGATTCATTCTGTTTTCAGATAGTGGAGAAACCTGTGTAATAAAATTGGTCTATTATATTTTATCTCTCTCCTTACCATATGCAAAATTTCTCTCACTTTCAACATGTGGTATGTCTTTTATAGGTATGTGGTCATGAAATGATACATAATGTGCCCTGCAGAATGGTCACCATAACCACCTTTCCGTTCATTGTTTTTGTTTTCCATAAAATTAGCTCCGGCTAATTCAATTCTGACTGTTTATCAGTAGTAGACCATTATCTCTTATTAGTTAGAGTTGCATGTGTAGTTGTTTATCATAATTATTTTTTTTTTTTTTTGGTTTTTGGGTCACACCCACCAGTGCTCAGGGGTTACTCCTGGCTCCATGCTCAGAAATTGCTCCTGGCAGGCACGGGGGACCATATGGGGCACCGGGATTCGAACCGATGACCTTTTGCATGAAAGGCAAACGCCTTACCTCCATGCTATCTCCCGGGCCTCCTGTTTATCATAATTATTATACTTTCAATTGTGAATATGTTATTTGCAACATTATTACATTATGTAATACTTTGCATCACCTTAAATATATGTCACTTAGATACATGTCATCACCAAAGAATCAATGGTTCCCCTTAGTCATGTAATCCCTCTTCCTCCTTCATCCAATTCAATTCCATAGTTATATTCCAAGGGTATGTTTTTGTTTGATTTCATCTATTTATTTTCTTGCTTTATATTAAGTTGAGTAAAGACTTTCTGCTCTTGACTTATTTCCCTTAGCAAAAACCTTTACTATTTCATTTACATAGTAAAAAAATTTCTTTTGTTACATAATATTTCAATGTGTATGTCTCCTACCTATTTTTTCTTCTTCGTTTTTAATTTTTATAACTACTTTATTTAAGCACCATGGGTGCAGAATAGCTCACAATTGAGTATCTATCATAGTAAATACACCACTCTTCCTCAGAGTACTTTTTCTGACTCTGATGTTCCAATTTTTTCCCCCATCCACACCCACCAGCCTCAGGGAAAGACAATTTACTTTTCTCTCTCTCTCTCTTTTGACACTGTGGTTTGAACTACTGTTAATGGTGTAGCATGCATAATCATTGTATCCCCTAGTTCTTATCCAGAGAGATCAGTTCCAGCTATCATTATCATAGTGAATTCGTCTCTACCCTAATTGCACTCACTGTTTTTTGTGACAAGTTTTCTACTATGGACTGGTCTTCTTGGACCTGATCACTATTGTATTTGGATATTATTATCATAATATAATATCCAAGTGTCTTTTATTTTTTATATCCTACAAATGAGTTAGATTATTCTAAGTTCAAATCTCTCTGCCCCTGTTTTCACTCAATTTAATATTCTCCATATTCATCCGCAGATAAGCTAACATCATAACTTCATTTCTCCTAACAGCTGCATACTATTCCATTATGTAGATGTACTACAACTTCTTTTCTTTTTTTTGTTTGTTTGTATGTTTTTGGGTTACACCCAGCACCTCTCAGGGGTTATTCCTGGCTCTATGCTTCGAAATCACTCCTGACAGGCTCAGGGGATACCACAGTTTCTTTAGCCACTCATTTGTTGTTGGTATATGAGCTGTTTCTAGATTTGGGCTACTGTAAAAAGTGGTGCTATGAACATAGAGTTCCAGTGGGTATTATTGTACTATGATTTTGTGGTCCTATAATATATTTAATCTTAGTTCCCAATTCTCTATTGTCTCCTCTCTACAATTGGATATTTATATTGCTTATAGATATTATCTATTGTCAATAAAGATCAAATAGATAATAATTACTTAAATATTTTAATTAGTGCTCTTAAATTATTGAGTTATCTATGACTAACATTGACTAGAATGAAAGAAGTTCTTATGTTGAATTATTTCAATCCAGTGAAATTGGAGTCATTTATGTTACCACAAACAGTGTATAAATCACTATTTAAATTCATCAATTCTGATTGCTTATGCATAGAAAAATAGACTCAACATAAAATAATACAACATCTTATTGAATAGGAGAAAATATTTGTATAGGGACCGGCGAGGTGACGCTAGAGGCAAGCGCTAGCCAAGGAAGGACTGCGGTTCGATCCCCCGGCGTCCCATCTGGTTCCCCCAAGCCAGGGGCAATTTCTCAGTGCTTAGCCAGGAGTAACCCCTGAGCATCAAACGGGTGTAGCTGAAAAATAAAAAAAATATTTGTATAGTAAATAAGATCAAGAGTTATTATCTAATTTCTCTAAAGCAATCACAAAGCTCAACAATCTCAACAAAAGCTATGGAGAAGAGATTAGCAGACACACAACAAAGCCATACAGATAGTCAATTGGCATAAGAAAAGATGCTTATCATTTATTTGGGAAATGCAAATAAAAATGAGATGTACCTAAAATTAATAAGAATGGCATGTGTAAAAAATCTGGAAGTTTGTTGGTGGAGTTGTGGAACCTTATGCTCTGTGGTGGATCTATCATTTGGTTTTATATTCTATTGAAAGCAATATGGAGATCTCTCAAAAAGTTAGGAATGGAACTCCCATAAAACGTTATCATCTATCTCTAAAGCAAAAAAGCATCCATTCAAAATTATATATGTCCATAATAAAAGTTATGTCAGTGCTTTGTACAATAATCTATACTTGGAAACACTCCAGATACCCAACTACAGATGAATGGATTGAAAAGTGCTGTTGCAAACACAGTAGAATAATATGCAACAACAGTAAAGGAAAACAATTGCTGGGACTTGTCTAGAACTAAAGGGTAAAAAGTTAAGTGAATCAGGAAGAAGGAAAGGGATAGAAAGTGATCTCTCACCTATAGAGATAGAGAGTTATCTCTCTCCTATAATGGATATAAAGATTTATAATAAGGGAGCAACAAATGGCCAAAGGCAACAGAACTGGACAGTTGATCCAGAACTTAGTTTGCAAGTATTGCTGAAAGGTAGAAGTCTTTGGGACATGGAGCAAATTGATGATTCTGTTGGTGAGTGTTGTGTTGGAATTATGTAGGCATGAAACCAGCATTAACAGTATTATAAATCATAGTGTCACATAAAAGTTGAAAAAATAAATATATAGGGCCGGAGCGGTGGCGCAGACATAGGGTGTTTGCCTTGCACACAGCTCACTTAGCATGGCTGGTAGTTCAATCCCCAGCATCCCATATCCCCCGATCCAGGAGCTTTTTCTGAATGCAAAGGCAGGAGTAAACCTGAGAGTCACTAGGTGTGACCCAAAAACAAAAACAAAAACAAAGTAAAACTAAATAGATAAATGTACTCATTCTGAACATAAATGTAAGGAGGACCCTTAAATTTGGACCCACATCCAAATGAGAGATTGTGATCTAAGATAAGGTTAATTCATCTTCTAATGCACTTTTCATAATCCTGACACATATATGCTAAAACTGTTAATGAGTTAAAGTAATTGCATATTATTATAAGATAAAATGTTCATAATGTAACTCTAATGGATTTCTGATGAATTTCAAGGTGATGAATTTGAGAAATCAAACATTTCTGGACATGCTATGCATGTTATACAATTATTCACAGTATATCAAATAAATTAAATTTCAATAAAAGTTATACTTTAGAGATAAATATCATGGTTTCCTTGTTTATCTTTCATAATTAGAAGTCAATAAATGTTCATTGCCACTAAATGATGAGAATAATAATTTCCATTAAGTTCATTGTATTAGCTTAGCAAAAAGTATTCTGGGCCTAGTATATGTCTATATTTTAAAATCAGTAATTTGCTATGTTATTCCAAACAGTTTGAGAGAAGAGACATGTATAGGGAAAATATGGGTTATGAGTTTTCAGAGCTTGAAGATTTATAATGACCAAATATTAATTCCTTATTTGTAAATATTATCAGTGATCCCTGAGTCATTAAGTTATTGAGAAAATTTAAAAAAATGTCTTAGAAAATGAACTACGCTTGGCCAGAGTGATAGTACAGCAGTAGGGCATTTGCCTTGCATGCAGCTGACCTAATAACGACCATTCTTAGATACCCAGTGTCCCATACTGTCCTCTAAGCCAGGAGCGATTTCTGAGCGCATAGCCAGGAGTAAACACTGAGCATAACTGGGTGTGCCCCCCAAAACAAACAAACAAACAACTGAAAATGAACTACACATTCAATAATTTATCCTTCCTTCCAAAAATCATTGTCTGAATTTATAAAATAAAGTTAGCATTTCTATTGTGGAATTATGGTGTTTGAAGTAATGTATATAAAGTATCTATTAAATAATAAATGCCCATTAAAATATCATTATTAGAACTGGAATCATTAATAGAGCTTAGACCTTTTTATCCAAATATTCCAAAGGCCTCCCTTGAGGCAATATTTTTGACATAAAAGAGCTTATTAAAAATTAAAAAATAAAGCATATCTAAACTTAGACTTTCACATTATTTTTAGAGACTACAAAATATGTGTTCTGACTGACAAGCTTTGTGCCAATTTTCCACCAGATGAAATTACCATTTCTTGCTCTTAATTCATATGCAGAGAAAGATTTTACTTCCAAGTAATTGTCACCTGATGTAGCTTGTAGAACATTCCAGAAAGATCAGAGTCTGCTTTCCCATGTGTCTGAATCTTTAGAAACTTACACTAACTGCCGCTGACTCAAATGCATGGGTTAGCTATTTAGTTATTGCTGTTGACCTCTAGTAAAGAATATTATGGATTTACCTCATTTATTAAGTATTTACTAAAAATGACATTTTGTTAAGAAACTAATGAGAGGCCAGAGAGAAAGCACAGCGGTAGAGCATTTGCCTTGCACTCAGATGGAGGGTGGTTCGAATCCTGGCATCCCATATGGTCCTCTGAGCCTCCCAACAGTGATTTCTGAGCACAGAACCAGAAGTAACCTCTGAGCGCTGTGGGGTGAAACCCAAAAACTAATTAAAAGAAAGAAATGAATGAGTTTGCAAATAACTAAAATAAGGTTCTATCTTGAATATAATATTCCAACTTGGTTAATCATTTGGATGAAGATTTTAGAAATCAATTTTGAAATTTTTGCATTATTTTAGTAACTAAAATAATATACTTTATTTTGCTTTGTGGTAATTTGGTATATCTTCACGAATACAAAGGGTGAAATAATATTTACACCATGCCCTTGTTGCCTGTGCTTAGAATAAACTTGTCTGGACCTTTTACTTTATTTGGTGTCATTCTCTAGAAATTCTTTTTTAGTTTGCTTCCTCATTTTACCTGCTTCTTTGCTCTATTAACCATTGTTGTTGATTTAAAAATATTTTAAAAATAAATAACAAATTATTTACTCTAGTGCTTATGCTTAGCTTTCTGTGAATATATATAATTTATTAGTAGTATATATTAATATATAATTCTAATATGTTATGTTATATTCTAATAAGTATTCATATGATAGCATATATTCTAGTATATAATATATATTCTAATGTTTATTAGAATGTATTAATTATATAACATATAGTTATAAATAATACATATTATTAGAATATATTAATTAAGTAACATACTATATATTGGAATAAATTAATAATATTCTAATATTTCCATATATTTATGTATATCCTAATATGATTTATTTATTCAAATATACATTAGAATATATAATCTATTACCTACTCATGTTTATAGACTAAATTATTGCTAATGAAAAATTTTAATTATTTTTAATTAAATGCAAATTGATCTGTAAATGCAAATAGATCTGTAAGAATAAATGCAAATAGATCTATAAATATCAGCTATTTAAATATATGAAATTTTTCTATTTGCAACAACACTGTTGGCACTAGAAAGTAATATGCTTGTTGAGTTTTCCAGTCATGGATGAACAAATATTGTAATATTCCAGTTATAGGAGATACTTAAAATAATCAAAATTTTAGAATTACAGAATTGAGCTGTGGTTACCAGGAACCAGTATGAAAAGGAAAATAAGGAATCAAACACTGTAGTTTTAGACTAATTAGTTTGGCCATCTCAATCTATTTTCCTTTTAACTATTTTTCAGCCATAAATATTTGGAAAAATTAGTTTAATTGGTTGTTTTATATCATGATGAATTTTTTTTTTCATTTTGGTCTGAGTCATTTTTAACCTGAGGAGACTATCTTGTGAATTGAAAAATGGTCTGTATCATTTCTAGATTCTTCACATCTGATCAGATCACTCCCCAGCTGGCATGTCTCAAAATATGTCCAAATAACCAGTGCTTTATGTACTGTTGTGGTGCTTCACCTTCTTTTTCCCCTACATCTCTCAAACCAAGGATGAAAGTCTCTAGAAGGACTTCGCCCATTTCCGGAGTATTTGACTTTTTTCTTTTTTTTTCTTTCTCTTTTCCAGGTTATTACCTTTCTCTTCTTCAAACAAAACCACATAACTTGAACTAACTAGTCCCGCATCCCAATTTGGGGGGGTATAAGGAATGTACCAAGACCAAACAGGTGTAGGACCACTAAGTAGTTAGCTAGGCACAGAGGGGACCACTTATCCTGGCAGCCCCGGAGGTGAGGGAGGAGGATATGGGAGGTAGGACGCGAACGGGGGTGGAGGGAGGACAATTCGGTGAAGGGAATTCCCCTGATTTTATGTTAACATGTACCTAAAATATTATTGTCAATGATATGTAAGCCACTATGATTAAAATAAAAATTATATTAAAAAATGTCCAAATATTGCCAAGTGTTACTTGGGGGAGAAAAATTATATCTAGCTAAGAAACATGTGCTCAATTCATCTTATCATCTCTCCAGCTCAGTGTTTATGTGTTTAATAAGTTCAGGCACTCTGAGAATAAAAAGTGCTTCCATTCTATTTAGTTTGCACTGGTCTTATAAATAGAAGACATTCAATTTCAAGTTTCAACTCAAGATGCTGATAATATAGATAAAACCGTTGAGTTAATATTAAAGTATGTGATGATATAAATTCAAAATGATCTAAAATGGTTTATTCCTACTCTCTCCTATTTTTCCAAACTTTCCTTCTCAAATAGATCCCTGCCATCAGCAAACTTTGCAGGTTTTAATGAACATATTAAAAATCTCTAATATGATTCCTTGTTAAAGGAATTGGAATACTAAATCCTTTAACCCTTTTTATAATGGATGCTACATTTCTCCAAATATTCTCTGAAATACATTAGAGTTGATGTTGTTGTGTTTGAGAATTAGAGATTATCTGCCCCAAATGCAGATTAAGGAGAGGGTAGGTAGAGGACAGGAGGAAAAATGAGGCCACGAGTGGTGGGAAACGTGCATTTGTGAAGGGTGTTCAGTCTTTGGATGATTGAAACACAAGCATGAACAGCTTTCTAACTGAAAAATATACACCCAACTGTATTACAAACAATCTCATTACCATAAAGTTTAAATAAAATAGTTTAAAAAAAAGAATTAGGAATTGTATAGACAGCACAGCAAGTAATGCACTTGCATATGGGTGACCCGGATTTTATTCCTGGCACCCATATTTTATCCTGAGCTCCAACAGAAGTGCTCTTTGTCTGCAGAGCCAGGAATAATCCCTGCGAATTTGTGGATGTGGCCAAAACAAAATAAAAGGAAACGTAAAGAAAGAAGATTATGTTTTTAGGTAGCATGGTGATCTACAGAAAAAACTCTTAAAAAAAACCTGATCATGGTATCTCCCCACATTGGTGGTGGAAATGCCCTTGATTCAATGTCACTATGTACCTAAAATATTACTGTAAATGATTTGTAATACACTCTGGTCAAAATAAAAATTATTATAATAATTAAAAAACCTGCCTTTTTGTCTCAAAAATATATAACAAAGGCAACTCAACTCTACTATAATCAGTTTATTAGTTTAGCATGGCTGTAGGAAAGTTAATACAAAGATGCCTATTATGTCCTATCCTTTGCAGGCATTTGCTCAGATATGCATCAATAAAGCCTTTCATACAAGGGTTATAGTATATTGCATTAGTAACTCAATTTGTCAACCTGCATCTACTTAATCATTCATGGGATTTTTTTTTGTTTGTTTTGTTTTTGTTTTTGGGCCACACCCGGTGACGCTCATGGGTTACTCCTGGCTATTCACTCAGAAGTCGCTCCTGGAATGCACGGGGGACCATATGGGGAACTGGGGGATCGAACTGCTGCTCGTCCTAGGTTAGCGTAGGCACCTTACCTCCAGCGCCACCGCCCGGCCCCCTCATGGGATTTTTCAAGGAATGATAGTTGCTTGTTTTAGAAACTCAGAGTAAAATTCTCACTCTGTATTTTAGGTTCAGAAGTTATAGGAACATTTGCTGATGGCAGAAGCAGAATTCTGAAAATATTACATTTATGGAGTCTCTTATTTGCAAATGGCCATCACCTGAGCAGGCCCAGAAAACTGCTTATCCTGCCAGAAAAATAAAGGGCAAGGATGCAAGATGCTCCGAGATATTCCTCCTGGATCTACCAACCCCAGAACTTCAGACTTGACACATAGAAAGTGTTGGCTGCATATTTTTTCTGCACATTTTATTGTGGCTGTTTGGGATGCTGCATCACTGTGGTTCAATCTAAATGACAGTGTTTTGGGGGAAATAACTGAAGATATAGATAACCTACAATAAAACTTAATTCTTTGTTTATTTAATATGAGTTACATCAGCAGCATTCATGACTCTGTACCCTGAAATTGTTCCTAGAAGGTTTATGGAATCATATGAAATTCCAGGGATGAAATCCAGATTGGCCATGTGTAAGGCAAATGTACTATCACTCCACTCCCAGTGTCTAAATCTTTACCTGTATTGCCCTTCAAATAAATTTACAAGAAAATGGCTCACTTTTCAGACTTATTTTTATTCGGAGGATATCAACCTAAAATTCCAGCATCTTTATGCATAAAATAGCAAGTTACAACCAATCTTTTCAAAGGTGGGAATTGTGGGCGTATAGGCAGAGACCATATTGAATCTTCTTCTTGGAATTTAATTAGTGCTCTAAATTTTTGAATAGAAATTCATGCATTCAAAATCCATTTACTTCAATTTCTACACATACACACCTCAACAAAAATTCTTTTCTATGCATTGTTGAAATTTTTCCATTTTTAATTTTTTATTTGCTCTTCAATCTTTTACTCTAATTATTTTGAAGTCTTTTATAATTGGCTTTTGTCCAAAAATTTAATGTCTTGAAATAGTATTCACAAATGGTTATTTGGAGGTTATTCTAAATTTTTAGTAAATGATGTTCAGAGGATATGAAATATAAGAGATAGATGCTTTAGTGTATTTTAAGTTTAACATATATTTGAATAAATTGATAGAGAAATTTATATAATCCCATGAATTCACCATTTAAAAAATTTAAGATTTAGTGTTTCTTCTTTTCTCATTTTATACAAATAATTTTAAAGTTTCTTTTATGCTATAAATAGTTTAAATTATTGGAATATTTATCCTTTATTAAAAACAGTTACCAAATTTCTTGTGCATAAGTGCTCTCTAAAAGTGACACATAAGATTCTGCAGTGGTGGTGTAAGAGGTAAGGCATCTGCCTTGAATGTGTCTAGCCTAAGATGAACCACAATTCGATTCCCCTGGTGTCCCTTCTGGTCCCCCAAGCCAGGAGCGATTTCTGGGCTCATAGTCAGGAGTAACCCCCGAGTCTCACCATGTGTGACCCAAAAACCAAAAAAAAAAAAATTAAATGGCACATAATAGGTTCTCCATCCCCAGAAAACTGGATGCACACTGGTCATTCTACAGGATAGACTGCATGTATATAAGAGATTGTTGGACCCTTACAAATGTTCTCCTTTCTTAGTATTACATTCTTGGCCAGTTCTCCACTGTTTTCATGATAGTTTTTTAGTTTGGGCTACTGGTACCTAGTATGACCAGTGATTAAAAACTTATAATCACTGTGCATTGATACCCTCTTATAATAATTTCATCCATGTGGCAGGGAGGTTAATCAGAAAAAGAGGGCCTGATCCAAAATGATCTCTCGCACGTGTGAGGCATGAAGAAACATAATATCACAACAACATGATCAGAAACAACAGAGCCTGTGAACTTCTTTGCAGAACTGAGGTTATCGACGATGGGAGATTGGGACTATATTAGCGGGACCCCAGAATAATGGTGGAGGGAAGCAGATGCTCTGATGGAGAATGTGATGCTGGAATATTGTGTGTGAAACCCTATTGCCAACAATAGTGTAATTGTGAGAATAACTAAATTAAAAATAATTTACCCAAGATTCAGAACATCAGAAAGAATTTTCACTATATCCATGATCTTGTAGAAATGTTTGTTTTCATAATCATATTTGTGGGTCTTTATACATTTAGGAATTAGCTACAGACATTTCAAACCATATTCTTTCTTTCTGTAAATATTCTGATTTGAGTCCACCAGTTCTTCTAGTTTTTTTTTAATTATTTTTTATTTTTTAATCATAGTGGTTTACATGATATTCACAGTAATATTCCATTTACAAATAAACATTGAATCAGGGGAACTCCCATCACCAAGTTGTTCTCCCTCCACCTCCATACCCATTCTGTCTCCCAAGTCCTCCACCCTCTCCCCAGGGACTTCTAGATTGAATGACTCCCTCTGTTTCTGGTTTATCACCTGGTGATCTTATATCTGATTGGGCTTGGTGTCTCCATTGCTTCTCCCTCTGATTGGGAAGCAGGTTTAGGGAGATCGAGTTTT
>PVKC010016483.1:0-20784 GCA_004027635.1 Crocidura indochinensis
TTCTCTTTTTTAATTTTCGGGTCATACCCGGTGATGCTCAGGGGTTACTCCTGGCTATGTGCTCAGAAATCGCTCCTGGCTTGGGGGACCATATGGGATGCTCTGGGATCTAACCTCGGACCATCCTGGGTCAGTCACTTGCAAAGCCAACATCCTAGTGCTGCGACATCGCTCCGGCTCCTAGATGTATTTTCTTAATAGTTATAATTCTTAGAGTGTATTTTCTTATTAGAGGTAGCTTTCCCCAATTCTTTTTCATATCTGCTAAGGAGGAAATTCTAGTAGATTAGTTTTTGGAATTTGTTTTCAGGTTATCACCACATTATAGGGATTGTTGAGTTTATTTTTACCCCCATATGCACCAGTAGTATCAAGTGGCATTGTTCCTTTTTGCATAGGTATCAAAATGGAGAAATCTTATATATGGAAATAAGTTCTTATCTAATAGAATAAGAACCCGTCAATTTTATAGTTGATATAAACTTTCACCTGAACACTTGTCATAGTGAATCCACTTATGCCTTAATTGGTTGAACATTGATCGATCATCCAACTCCAAAACTTGGATCCCATTCTATGAACCGGCGTGGCTTTCTACTCCAGCACCAGGAATCAGACTTCCACTTGGGGGTGGGGGTTCATGCCATCCTGGCACCGACTTGCTGGGGGACGGGGGCTCATATGACACCAACGACTAGGAAACAACAGCAACTTGCTTTCAGGACAGGTTTCCCTGCTTCGCCACCTAACAGTGAGATGAAATTAGAAGAAGCTCCATGACACCACAGATTTGACATAAGATCTGTGCAAAAACCAAGATCTCTAATTCAGAAGCCTGACTGCCTTAATTGAGACAAACTTCATTGAGGATAACTTTTCCTGGAACCATGAAGAAATACTTTTGGGTTGGACAATTAGTATGCTCAGAGCCTGTAGTTGGTCTTAAAACAGGATGCTTTATGGGTAAGGACATCCTATTTTTTAGGCAAAAGGTATTTCCTTTATAATTTCCACAGAGTTTGCTGTTTCTAGAAAAAAAATCAAACAAAACCAAAATCTTGTCACCTTTCTTTTTAAACATTTTTATTTACATCTTCTAGATAGGGGTTCCCACCTTTTTCATATAACCATGGGACATAAATTACTTTGTTTTACCTCAGATTTGTGCATTTTTATACAAAATTAAGAAGCAAAAATAAAGAGGATGAGAGCCAGGGGCCAAGTGTTTCAGGTGTATTTGTGGAGATTAAAAAATGACAGAACTAAATACCCAAGCCAAAGTCAACTACAATAGAATTAAGATAATTAAGAATTACAATAGAATTAACCACATCAATCTAAACTTAAAATAGGCCTGTTACTCTGGCAGGCCAGGGGGCTAAGAATGGTGGCATAGGATGCATGCTGGGAACTTTGATATAAGAAGGTCAATACTGATGGTGATAATGGCCCTACTTTACTGTAACTGTATGACTAAAATCAACTATGAAGAACTTGCAATTCACAATGATTTCAATTAAAATTTAAAAAAAAGTGTAAATACTATATATTTTATTTAGTATTCATGTGAAAAGAGGATAATTTCATATTATATAACTTACAATCAGTAATGAAGAAAATAGATTTATTAGAGACATATCATATGTATATACCTTTTGTTGAAAATGTGACCTTTTCATAATATACATATGTTATGGTAAATCCATGCACACTTAGAGTTTTTATTAAATAGCCAGCAAAATAATTTGAAAGATGGTTTTGAATTTTATTGGGGGATAGGGGAGGAGAAATGCCTGGCTGTGTTCAAGGATCATTTCTGGAAGGGCTCAAGGAGTCATAAGGGGCTTGGGGGATGTATCCTCAGTGACTGTGTGCAAGACAAGTGCATATTTGCTCTATACCCCAATTTTTAATTTTTTGACTTATAATTGTCAGATAGGAATAAGTATAAAAAGAATAAAAACAATTTAACTATGAAACAGGTCTCAATTAAGATCGGAAAACTGAACACATTGTGTCAGCATAATAAAGATTTTGCCAAATTCTGATAAAAATTATCTTTACTTTTGCTGAAGTTTACATTTTCCAAGGTCATTTTCTCCAGAAAATTCTATCTGATGCAGTGAACTTGGTAATGGACTGCAATAGCTTCTATATATGAGTTCATCCTTACCCTCAGCACTTCCCTGACCTCTCCTCTATTTGATCTCAGTAAAGAGACCTGCAGGGCAGGTTGAAACTTTATCAAGTGAACTGATGGCAATTATAGATTATCAGTAAATTCCTGTGTTTCCATTTAGATACCAAACCTGGTCATGGCGCTGTTGAATGGCCATCTCATTATCATGATATACCATTTAAATTTAGAATTAAGTTTTTAACTTGCTCTTAATAATCAATTGGTCCTGTTTTTAGAGGACCATATTTATAAAAATTTTATCTGGAAATCTTGTTATCAACTTAAGAAATAGCAAGACATTTTTAAAGGTATACTAACTTGACAGTTGTGTACTCATTGTTCTTCATTCAAATTACTGCGTAATCTCATCACTGATCCAAACTGCTGCCTACATTCACATTTCAAGATAAAAGAACCCATAGAAAACAGGTCAGATCTCTTATTCCACTGATTTGCCTTGTTTTATTGTACTTCGCTTGATTTTGCTTCACACATATTGCAATGTTTTACAAATTAAAGATTTGCAGCAATCTGAATTAATAATTATATCAATGCCATTTTCATAAATTATATATCTTGTGTATTTTTGGTATATTTTGACTCTTATAATATTTATGCTTTTTATGAATAATATATATTCTATGGTGATCTGTAATCAGTAGTTATTATTTGCTTGGGAACATCATAATTTTTTTCCTGTGTAAGACCACAGACTGAATTGATAAATATGTATTCTGACTGCTCTACTGAACTACCATTTCCTGATTCTGACCCATTTACTACCTCTCTGAAACAAAGCAATATTTAAAGTAGACCAGTTCATATCATTGAAAGACCTAGATATAGTCATGTGAAAAGTCACACACCTCTCATTTTAAATGAAAAACTAGAAATAAGTAGGTTTAATGAGAAAAGTATGTTGAAAGATGAGATAAGTGGAATATTAGGATCTTTGTTTCAGTCAATTAACTAGTGGATACAATAAAAAAAGTTCTTAAGAAAACACAAAATGGGTGTTGAATCGGTAGCAAAAGTAGTAGGGCATTTGCCTTGAACATAGCTAACCTAGGACAAACCACAGTTCAATTCCCTGCATCCAATACGTCCCCAAGCCAGGAGCGATTTCTAAGTGCATAGCCAGGAGTAATCCATGAGTGTCACCAGGTGTGGCCTCCCCTAAAAAAAAGAAAACAAAAATGCTATTTCATTGAATACGTAAATGATTAGAAAGTAATAAGTTCTGGAATTAGAGTTGTGGCAGAACAAGAGTGTGTAGGGCTCTTGTCTTGCATATCAACAATCTGGTTGGAGCCCTAGTACCCTATGTAGTTCCATGACCCACCAGAAGTGATTCCTTGAACAAAGAACCAGAAAAAAGCCCCCAAACAAACAAAATAAAGAAAGTAAAACAGTTATTTGCTGATGTGGAGATTATTTTAATGAGCAAAACAGCTACCACATTCCCTTAAGCCAAAGCCACCTACAGAACAACTTTCTTATTCCTTATATTTCTACAAAACTGAGAGAAATGAGGGATTAACAGATGAAATATTGATACATTTGAGCTAACAGATTCATTCATGAGGCTTGAGGAAAGAAGTTATCTCTTTACTATTAAATTTTTTGATAAAGCAGCCATGCAGATATGACTTTTTATTTTATTTTTTATCTTATAATTTAACAAAACTAGTGAAAATTGATGAAAATTAATGTCTACACTAAAAACAGACTTCCAACAACAAAAAGCCAATTTTCTATTGGAAAATGATGCTATCTAGAATTTCCTTGATGAGAGAAAAGCCCACGTCTATTTTCAAAGTTTAAGAGGGAAGGGTTATTTTCTTGTCAGGGACTTTAATTTAAAATCATCAGCCAAGGGGCCCGGGAGATAGCATGGAGGTAAGGCGTTTGCCTTTCATGCAAAAGGTCATCGGTTCGAATCCCGGTGCCCCATATGGTCCCCCGTGCCTGCCAGGAGCAATTTCTGAGCATGGAGCCAGGAGTAACCCCTGAGCACTGCCGGGTGTGACCCCAAAACCACACACACAAAAAAAATCATCAGCCTAATTGCTCTTTAAAGATTATAGGGTTGGGATCCTGAGAGATAGCACAGTGGTAGACAATTTCTTGCCCATGGCCAACCCAGGATGGACACTGGTTCGATTCCAGACATCCCATATGGTCCCCTGAGCATTCCAGGAGCATTATCTGAACACAGAGCCAGGTGTAACCTCTGAGTGCCACCGGGTGTGACCACCCGAACAAAATTATAGGGTTCATATTAATGATGCAATATCTACTCTGTCTGTGTTCTATAGACCCACATATTGGAATGATTATATTTGTTTATGACATTGTTTACTTTATAGTTAAACCCACTGTTTCAACCTGCTTCTTAGAAAAACATGTTTTGTTCAGTTCTTTTTTGTTTGGGGGAGGTAGACACACTTTGCTCAGGCTTTATTACTTTCTCTGTGCTCAGGGATCATTCCTTCTGATTCTGAGGACCATATGCAGTGCTAGAGAACAAATCCGGGTTTGCTGCACACAAGGCAAATGACAACCTCATTGTTCTATCCTTTCACACCAAGTAAAACATCTTTTACCAAAATATTATTGTTTGATGACAATGCATTTAGACACCTAGAGCTCTAATAAAGATGTAAAAGTTTATTTTTATTGTTTTGATACCTTCTAACAAAATATAAATTATTTAGATTATTATAAAGAGTGATAATATCTTGTTGAAAGATCAGATGATTAGAAATTTTTGGCACTGAAGAATTTTTAAAAGACTTTAGAGTACTTTCAAAAGGTTATATAAGAAAAACCATGTCCCTCCACAATCCAAACCCCCGATTGTAACAACAACTACCCTCCACAACACAACTGTACAACAGTCCTCTCTGTCAATAATCTCCCTAAATTTTAATGGACTAAAATCTCCCATCAAAAGACACATAATAGAGAACTGGATTAGAAAGCATAAACCGGACTTCTGCTGTCTGCAAGAAACACACCTACAAGTACTGGATGGGCACAGGCTTAGAATAAAATGGTGGAAATCAATTATTCAGACCAATGGAAAAAGAGCAGGAACGGCCATTCTTATATCAGACCAAATTGCATTTAACCTCAAGAATGTGACCAGAGATAAAGAGGGTCACTACTTAATGATCAGAGGAACACTAGATCAAGAAGTACTAACCCTGGTCAATATTTATGTACCTAATGTAGAGACAGAAAAATATGAGGCAATTGCTCATAACTTGGAGAAACACATGAAGGGAAATGTGATAATAGTAGGAGATCTCAATACTCCACATCACCACTGGAAAGATCCAGCAGACAGAAAAATAGCAAAGAAATAAGAGCCCTAAATAAAAATTAGAAGATCTAGGGTTAATATACTTATGTAGGGCCCTCCACACCCAGAAAGCAAAATACTCATTTTTCTCAAGGCCACATGGAACCTTCTCCAGAATAGACCATGCCTGGTCCAATTTGTATAAAATCACAAATGTAAGGATTATTAGAAGCACCCTATCAGATCAGAATGCAATAGAGTTTAAATTTGATTGTAAAAAGAAGCAATGAAGAAAATCCAACACCTGAAGATTGAACAAAATGCTGCTCAATAATAGCAGGATCAAAGAGGAACTAAAGGAAGAAAAAAAGATTTCTGAGACAAAGATAATAAAGACACTTTTCAAAATCTGTGGGACACAGCAAAAGCAGTAATTAGGGGAAATTCATAGCAATAAGTAACAACAAGAGCTTAGAAGACCTCTGATAATGACTCAATTACATTATAAGATACAATAATTTTCACAACATTTATTGTGTATATACTATATTTTATCATTTTTTCTATTATTTTTAAATTTTGTTCCCTCTTACCTAGAAACAAATGTTCTATGATCAGCCTCTAAATATAGTAATTTATGTATTGAGAAAGACTGAAATGTCATAATACAATTATATACTCAATAGATTATCAACTTTTGTTTATATTTAAAGATAGACTTAAAGAATGTAAATATAGCTTTTATGTACACTGGGAAACCAAAAAAGTTTGTGTTATTCACTTTAATATGGTGGTATGGAGCCAGATAATTAACAAACTGTGCATATATTTAAATTCTTATATGATTCCTCATTTCAGAGAAAGGCAAATGATCAAAAGAATCACCACAGTCTAATACTTTACCCATCTCATTTACTATGATTCTCAGCTGTTTTTTATTCAGTTACACTGATCTTGTGTCACACCCTAATTCATACCCTCTTAAATGTTTTATTTCTTGTTTTTATTTTCTCCTGTACCAGAGATTACACTCAGGGCTTCACATATGTGAGGCATGTGCTCTACCAATGAACCACTCACCTGGCACTTTTATTATTTCTTTGAAGTCATTGTTCATATATCCATTTCTCTATTAGACCAAACATGACTATCTATTTAAATTTGCAACCCACTCCAAATTTTAATTTTTCTTATCATACTTTATTTTGCTATATGTTTTATTTTAAAATTCACACAATTTTATTTTTATACTATTTATATTTTATCATTCAATCTTCCTGGTAGAATGTAAATTCAGTAAAGTCAATAGTTTTTGTTTATTTAGGATTTTATATATGTTATATTTCATGCATCTAGAACATTGTGATCTTACAGATGGTAGTTAATAGATGTTGTGAAATAAAAATAGTCTTTATGAAATAAAAATAGTCTCACAATATCTCACTTATTTAATAGAAATATTAATTGACTTGGATAATTTAAAAGCATTTTAATGGTTTGCAAACTAGAAAAAAATTAGTTTAAATGTATCTAATTGTTTCAAGTTTTTCTTCAATTAGTACAGAAAATGTAAGCCACTCTAAAATTAAACATTAACCCAAACGCAATTATGTATGTAATCAAGGTGTTTAAGTAAAATAAAAATAAAATGGGGCCGGGAGGTGGCGCTGGAGGTAAGGTGCCTGCCTTGCCTGTGCTAGCCTAGGACAGACCGTGGTTCGATCCCCCGGTTTCCCATATGGTCCCCCAAGCCAGGAGCGACTTCTGAGCGCATAGCCAGGAGTAACCCTTGAGCGTCACTGGGTGTGGCCCAAAACCCATAAATAAATAAATAAATAAAAATAAAATAAAATATAACTTACAGAAAAATATTATTTACTTTTAGTCATATATTTTAGTCTCATGTCATATAATTTATACTTTAAAATCTTATGAAATTTTTGAGGTACACTTTTAAATATCATGCATTATAGTTTCAGATCATTATTTCTACAGTCAACTTTCTACTCTTGACTTAGGTGACAAAATTATCCTGAATTTCACATTTGTCTTGAAGAGAGAACCAAAATTTCAAAAGGATGCAGAAGAATTTTTATGTGGTTACCATAAAAATCTTGATAGAATTTGGGTTTCAACCCACCCAATTGTTTAAATAATAACAAAAAGAAAACATTCTCCTTGTTTATGATGGCAAGTTCCTGGTGGAAGAAAGTTGAAAAGGTACTTTCCAGACCTACATTATATGTTCCCAGTGAAGACTTGGAGAACTCTTAAAAACTACTATAGGTGAGATAGTTTAGTGTGCTGGCAAGTCTATGGGGAAAGATGCTATATACCAGAATTGATATCTGTGTCCACCACTGATATTCCCATAGTACAAACCAGAAACTCAAGTACTTTTGAGTCAACTTAACCAAAGAATATGAAAGACCAATGTGAAAAAAACCACAAAACACTGCTTTGAGAAATAAAAGAGGACACAAGGAGATGAAGACATATATCCTGCTCATAGATTGGGAGGATTAATGTTATTAAAATGGCAATACCCCCAAAGTATTGCACATATTTAATGCAGTACTTTTAAAGATACCCAGAACATTCTTCAAAGGAGTGCATCAAACACTCTTGAAATTCATTTGGAGCAGCTTTTATAGCTCACAAATACCAAAATAATCTGTAGATAATAGAAAATGGGAGGCATCACTCCCTCAATCTAAATTTTAACTGGAATACAATGCTCATCTAAACAGCATAGTATTGGAATAAAGACAAACCTCATATCAATGGAATAGACTTGAGTATTCAGAAAATGACCTCCAGACACATAATCAATTAATCTTTTGATAAAGGGAAGAAAAAAATGTGGAGCAAGGAAAGTTTCTTCAAGTGGTGTTGGGACAACTGGTCAGCCATATTCAAAAAGGAGAACTCAGATCTCCAAATAGAAATGTATTCAATACTTTGATATCAGATCTTAAACTGTAAAGTATATAGAATAAAATGAAGACAAAACACTCCATGTCATTCAGACTAAAGGCACCTTCAAGGAGGAAATACCACTATTCAAGTAAGTAAAATCAAAGATTTACAAATGAGACTACATTAAGCTGAGATGCTTCTGCACTTCAAAGAAAATAGTCAGTAGGATACAAAGGATACCCACGGAATAGGGGAAACTATTCACGCAATACCCATTTTATAAGGAGCTAATATCTAAGATATGCAAGGTACTGACAGATTTCAACAAGAAATAACATCTAAGTCCATCCAAAAACAGAGAAGAAATAGACACTTCCTCAAGGAAGAAATACAGATGGCCAAAAGGCAAATTAAAAAATGTTCTACATCACTAATCATCAGGGAGATTCAAATAATAAAAACAGTGAAATATCATCTCACACTGCTGAGACTGGCACGCATCACAAAAAAAAAAAAAAGAATAACCAAGTTGTCATGAATGAGGGGAGAAGGAATTCTCATTCACTGATAGTGGGAATGCTGTCTAGTCCATATGTTCTGAAAACAATATGTATATTCTCTCAAAAACTAGAAATTGAACTCCCATATGATCCAGCAATATGACTTCTAGGGATATACTTGGAACACAAAAATACAAAACAACAGTGTCCTTTGTACTCCTGTGTTAATTGTAGTGCTATTTACAATAGTCAAATCTGGAAACAACCCAGGTGTTTGACAACAGATAAGTGACTAAAGAAACTGACACATCTACACAATGAAATACTATGGAACCATTAGGAAAAAAGAAGTCATATAATTTGCCTATACATGGATGGACTAGGGGATTATTATGCTGAGTGTAATGTGTCAGAGGGAGAGGGATAGACATAAGATAGTCTCACTTATTTGTGGGATATAAGAAAAATAAAAGACTGCATGTTAATATTTAGCAGCAATAGATATGAAGCCAGGAGGATCAAGATATGAAGCTTGACACAAAAAACAGCTACTGCACTAACAACTATTATGACAATGATAATGAGAGAGAGAAACAGAATGCCTGTCTCAGAGATAGGCAGGAGGTGGTGGTGGGAAATGGGGGACAATAGTCGTGGGAAAGTTATACCAGTGAAGGCAAACGTAATTTTGACAAGTAGCTTTGCATTAGATGAACTTGTCTGAAATGAATATTTTAAACATACTTATATGCATAATTATCTCTATAAGCATATATTAAAGTTTAACAAAATAAAGTATAAAAAAGTCCAAGTACCATATATAACTTTTTAACTTTTTCTGTCATAGCAGTGATATATTTTAAGATTTCTTTTTTAAGGTTTTTTTTGGGAGAAACATGCAGTGCTCATGTCTTACTTGTGGCTCTGTGCTCAATGAACATTCATGGCCGTGCTCAGGTGACCAAACTGGCTCTCAGGTTGAATTTTAATTGTCTGCATACTAGGCAAGTGCTTACCACCTGTATTATCTTCCCAGCCCTCAAAATTTCCTCTATTTTGTGTGTGTGTGTGTGTGTGTGTGTGTGTGTGTCTTATTTTGTTATTGGACCATACCAGCAGTGCTCAGGGCTTACTTCTTGCTCTGTGCACAGAAACTGGTCCCTGTGAGACTCAGGAGACCATATGGGATGCCTATATTTCAACCCAGTTGGTCAGCATGCAAGGCTACATGCCTACATGCTGTGTTATTGCTCTTGCCTCAAGATTTCTTTTTAAAGTTCATAATTTTCTGTGTTAATGTGTGTAAATGGGAAAATCCTGTATGATTATCTAAGAATAGTATTAGTAATACATTTAAATGTGAAATAACCTATCATATTGCATTTATAATGATTAGAGTGGATACCAAATCAGATAGGGTTAAGTTTGTTTCAAGAGTTTATGCTATATTGCATCTCCCAAAATACTTACGTATGATTGTTGTCCTTTCTGGAAATTGAAACTAGTTTCTTGTTATTTTGCAGTAAAATGTAATTAAATGTAGTTAATGATTCTGAAGAAAAATTACAGACCTACAGTGTACAACACTGCTTAATTTGTTATCATGAAAATAATAACATAGGCATTATATAAATTTGATCCAATATCTGAAACAAATAGCTCTGAAGAAAGGGTCTGACTAAAACTCAATTTCCTCTTTACTAAGTTTTATGTGTCTGACAAATATTCAAATGAGTTGGTTAGATGTTAGAAATATTATTAATTGTATCATGAGGTCTGGAGAGAGAACTCAACTGACTGGAGCACATATTTTGCCTTCTGGAAGGTTTGAATTCAATTCCTAGCATTGTATGATTCCCCATCAATGACAGGAATGATCCTGAAGTGAAGAGCTAGGAGTATTCCCTGAGCACTGCTGGGTATACACCACCAAAAGCAATAAAAAGTTATATCAATTAGATTAAAAAATGAAGGATTGGGGGCCGGGCGGTGGCGCTGGAAGTAAGGTGCCTGCGCTAACCTAGGACGGACCACGGTTTGATCCCCCGGTTCCCCATATGGTCCCCCGTGCCTGCCAGGAGCGACTTCTGAGCGAATAGCCAGGAGTAACCCCTGAGCGTCACTGGGTGTGGCCCAAAAACCAAAAAAAAATGAAGGATAATTTTCAATTTGAGAAAAGATTTTATTAAAACATCAGTGTGTGCTGAAGTATAGATTGTATCATAGCCCGAAAAGAAAGCAATAGAGGAGAAAAGTAATAGCATAAAGGCATTACAGCTGTATCAGTCAGGATAGATTATGGCCACCTGTCTCAAAGTGTGGTATCAGTGGTTGCAACAGGTAGGGATACAGACTCTTAGACTTTACCCTGAACCAACTGGATTGGACTTTCTAGGTGTTGGACAAATAAAGGGACATGCTAAGAGGTTTTTCTATCGCTGCTTTTCAGAAATAAAAATCACTGTGTCCCACTGGAAATATTTCCCAAGTTAATCGGAAGTTCTTTCCATTTAGACTGCAGGTTATATCTGCAATCCTGAATATTTCCAGCAGTCCCTTAGAGCGTGTGCACTTTGCTCATTTTGGGAAACACTGTGATGTAAAAGCTAGTAAGGAAAGTTTTTCTATGCCTATGAACAGTCTAACCAAACGTATCTATTTCTAGAACATGCTATGTGTTCATTTTATATATGTATATTGTGGTTCATGTTGAACATAAATTCTTGTTGTCTCCTAGAACATAAGTTGATGGTGAAGCTCCTATAGACAATACTGCTTATTTCTGGGACAGAGGGAAGTGAGAAAGACAGTGGAGGCTGGCTGAGAATGACACTATACATTTTGCACTTCTCTGGTCAAATTTGGTCATATGATCATACCAAGTTTAACATGTCAAAATTTGTGTTTTACTTAAAGTGAGAGGCTCTGTATCTGGTTGAAAATAATATAATCATGATATAAATATGGGACTAACTCCAAACCAGTGAAAAACATGGAAGAAAGCAGAAAAACAGGCTAACTTGGAGCCATGGTAATATGCTGCCCAGGGAGTAGGGAGAAGATAGCTGTTACTAAAGCAGAGGCATAGAGAGGTCTGTGCTTCAGTGTTTGCACAGATTTGAGTATTATGGTCCAATGCAGGAGATAAAGTTGTAATCCTTGGATATGGGCATGGTAGTAGACAAGCATTACTAGTTCACAAATTGAAACTAGTGACTGAATTTGCATGTTGTCTATTCATTTGTACCCATTTCCCTTCATTAGTGTCCAAGAGGGAAAACTGACTACACATAAAAAATACCTTATCTTGATATAGTATACTCCTTTCTACAGTATTTGATGGCCTGCTGAGTTACATTGAATTCTATTTATTTTCCATTAAATCACTGTTTGATACCTTGCCAAGAGAGTCAGATAATTCTGACTTAATATATATGAATGAAAAAGATAAGAAACAATAAACAATTTCTGAAGCAATGAAAAATTTCTAAAACATGAAAAATTAAAGAAAATTAAATTAAAAAATAAATAAAAATGTCTTTCAATTTTAATGTTATGTAATGTATTTTAAACCTTTATTTAAATAGCTTTTTTTTTTCAGAAAAGAAAGTCTTCAAATGAGAACTACAAATTTTAATTCCAATATTTATCTGCTGGGGAAAGCTCAGTTTATACTATAAATAAACGAAAGTTTGGTTGCTAACCCCTTTTAAGACTTAATTACTAATATAAAATAATTTTTATTGTTTTGCTTTATGTATATTAATAAAATGAAAGTGAAATAGAGTTAGCTGTCATTAAATACACTTTTTCATCAATAAACTGTATCTGTTATACCATTACAAGTATTAATTTGCCTTTAATATTATCAATCTCAAAAAAGTTTCATAAATATATTGTTGATTTCAAGAAAATATTCATTAACTTAAAAATTGGCACAATGATCCTTGGAAAATTCAAAAGAGAGTGAACCATATGATTCAATGAAGTTTTAAAATATAACTATATTAAAAAATATAAAGAAAAAATATAATTTAAAATAATTGCAAAATTAGAATACAGCAGCTGAATTTGTTTGGAGTTGGTCAGTTAATTAAAATTTTTGAGCTTTAGTTTACCTTTAAAATCAGTTCTATAAAATAGAACTATTTGGAAATAATCAGGAAATATTAGTATTTTATGCATATACCTGAAAACCAAACCTATAGTAGATACTCAGAAATATCAGCTCCTTTTTTTTTTTGCTTAACAGAAGCATACATGATATACATTGTTAATGATAGGTGCTTAACATATTATAAATGCTTGTTTTATTAAGTTTAGAATATGTGAATGAGTAAGAATCATGTACTAGTTGCCACAGAAAATCAAACTGATTGAAATAGTATATGTCACTATATTTTGGCTTTGGTGGCAATGAATTTGATGTTTTAGAATCCAGATTTAAGTCTTACCTCGTGGCTACATTTGTGATATAAACCAGACACCTTGTCTCAATAATGTTGATGATGATGATGACAGAGATAGCATTTCAATAAATTTTATGTAAGAATTAAAGATTACATACCTAAGAGAATTGAAATAATGCTTGAAAATAAATTGTTAATTTTATTAGTTTGCTTATACTAGTACACTGTTTGAGAAATTACTTTAAAAAAGCACACATACACACATTCCCTAAAAATCTCTAATGATCTATCTCCCAAGAGTAACCCCACAAAAGCTATATCAATATGTATAAATGTCCAAATGACATTTTCTAAATAGGCACCAAAGTTTTCTTAAGTAAAGGAGAGAGGAATTCAAATACCAAAAACCAATTAAATGATATGAAGGGTAAAATACTATCTGACACAATCAAGCATCATAGAATGGAGGCCAAGTTTGAGTTTCCAGTTGTACACTCTGATGCCCTTTCCCTCTTGTAACAGGGTGACTTAAGGTGGAGTGTCATCCTTAACTTTGAATTTTCCTGCTTTTGTCAGTTTGTGTCACAACCTTAACATTATTTAAGTGTACTTTTTTGTATTTAATATTCATATTCAGGTGTTTGAGCCATAATTTCTGTTAGTGAAAGTGACATTTCTTAAAGTTCATTATTTTTTCCACATAGAAATCTCAGGCATTAAAAAAAACAGACTTTAAATAATAGAACAGAAGTGTCTTCGGGCTAACAGTCACCCCTGTGATTTGTCATTTTAGTACTTGGGAGAAATAAGTTTGATAACACCAGACTCATTTAGCTTTGTGATTTGAAAGTCCATAGTCAGAGTTACATGTCTAATGTAGCCCTCAAATCCAGTGGAAAACTGGTAGACTGTGTTGCTTTGACTTTTTTTTTGCTTGACATTTTCAAGCCAAGATTCAATATATAATTGTCCATTAAATTTGCCAAGGATTTCAAGCTATCACAGCAATGTATCTTGATGATAATCAAGAATGTAGCAACAGTTATATGGCAGCCATATGCAAGATTTAGGTAAAGCATTCCACTGAAATCTAGATTGATTCATTTAACACAAGCAAAATGAGTGTTAAACAACAAGAAATGCAAGAAAATACTAATATGTTATGAGAGCAATGAGAGGTTCTTTCTAATCAGATTTTATTGCATACATTAATTTTGTCCTTTTTGTGTGTTATGGAAGATATCATTTTGAAGGTCTTCCTGTCAAAACATAGAAAAGGTTTATGAGTCAGTAAGCTCCTTTTTAGAGTGACTTCACAGGTAGGTGGAGCAATAGCACTGTAGAGAGGACATTTGCCTTGCATATGGCTGACCCAGGTGTGATTCCCAGCATTTCATCTGGTCCCCCTAGCCTTCCAGTAGTAATTTCTGAACCAGCTTTTAACTGTGGCCCTAACCAAAAATAAATAGGTCATGTTAAGAACAACAACAAGAACAAAAAGAGTGGCTTCACTTTAACCACAAATGCTCTTGTACTCAAAAATGATTATGTCAAAATACTAATGTCAAATACCTTTAACAGACCCCCAAATCACAATTAGATAGTTATCAAATCTCTTTTACAGTCTTCTTTTCCCCATATTTTATATAATATGTGATCAATTAAATGAGAGGGTTGAATGGACAGAAAAGAAAAGAAAATTCCAGTTTCCATTGATCCTTCTGTTTTCTGCTTTCAAACCCTCTTTTCCAATGAAGTCATGAAATTTAAGTCTACAAGAATAGATATGGAGATTATTATACCTAGTGAAATGAGTCAGAGGGAGAAGGATAGACATAGAATATTCTCACTCATTTGTGGGACATAAGAAAAATAAAAGCTAGTATGGTAAAAATATTCAGAGACAATAGAGATGAGAGCCAGGAGGACCAGTTCATGGCAGGAAGCTTGCAACAATGAGCCAGGATTGCAGTTAGGGTAAAGAAAGGTCCACTATGACAATGTTAGTTGGGCCTGATTACTCTGGACAAAAATGAGGTGCTTAAAGGGGATTATATATATATATATATATATATATATATATATATATATATATATATATATATAGAGAGAGAGAGAGAGAGAGAGAGAGAGAGAGAGAGATTTTCCCAGAGGCAGGCAGGGGGACATTGGGGACAGGAAATGTGCAAGAGTAAAGAGTGGTGTGAGAGAGTAAAGGGTGGTGTAAATTCCTTTACTGAAGTTTAACCATGAACAATTTTGTAACCATGGTGCTTTAATATATAAAGGACTCATTTTTCTTGTTATTTTGTCCCAATCTGGGTTATATATCTTTATCTGTGGCTTCTATGTGTTTCACCAATAAGATATTTTCATAAAATGTTTCTGGATTATAAAGCATTTAAGAACTCAAGTAGAATCTAAAAGATACACACACACACACACACACACACACAAGGTGAGGAGTTGCATAGTTTTACTTCAACTAAATGTCTAAACAGAATTAAATGATTGTAAATGGATGAAATATCAGCTTAATAAGACTTAATATTTGTGTTATGTTTGATATTTAAGATATACAGCTCCTTACATTCTAGGCATTCTAGGGTTTTTCTCTAGTGTTCTGTGGTGGTAAAAATATAGATTTCAGAGGGAAGACAATTCTGTTAAATATTTTGCAGCAATGAAATGTTTTAGCAATATATTATAGGTATGCAATGAGTAGTATATTCAAATTTAGTTGTGTTAAATGATTTAATTATTGAATTAGATTGGAGTTACCTATGTGAATGACCAAAACTTTCCATAAAGAGTAATTATTCAACAATATATTTATTTTCAAAGTTTTCAAAGCATATCATAACTATTCTCACTACCTATTAAAATAGTAATTAGTATCTTTAGTGTTAATCTTACCTGGAAAGATAATTTTGGTCCATGATAAAATGAAAGACATATTTAGTTTTATTATTAGCAAAGACATTTGGTAGTGTGGAGAGCATATCAGAACCTCTCTAGATTGAAAACTAACCCTGTAATTATAAAATAAGATTCTATTTCTATGATAATTACTTGTATAGTAATTACTTTAACCACTTGGCATTTAGCTTTTATGTGCTAGTAACTGCCTCTGTGGTCACCATCACTTGGCTTTACCATTATTTCAATCTTTAGATGTGAAAGTTTTTACCTAATTTACTTTAAATTTTTTCTAAGTCTGATTTCTCCTGGTTTTACCATTTAGCTTTTCCAGTGTCCCTTAGTTCTGATAAAAACATTATATATTATGTAATATCAAAAATAAGATTAGAGATAAATACATATACTTTATAAGACTGAATAACATTTAATAAATTAATTTTGTAAATAATTTGTAAAGAGCATAAGCCATGAATATCTGTTAAAAGGTAATTTGTAATAAATTAGAAAATTAAGACACACTAAAAAGTTATGGTAATAGGAGATTCAAAGAGGTCACAGATTTAAGATAGTACATGAATAAAAAGAATTTATACATACTTGTTTTAATAATTTATATTTTAATCCTGTAATCCAGAATGGCTGGCATAAAATTTTAGCCCATTAATTATTAGGGCTCATATTTTCTTTCTTTTTAAATATATTTTTTATTTAAGTAACATGATCATAGTTTGGTTACAGTCATAACCAGAACACCCCCCCTTCACCAGTGTAACGTTACCCCCTCCCCACTTCCCACCCCCTGCCTGTATTCGAGACAGGCATTCTACTACAGTTATTTGTTTTTAAGTTCAGTAAGTTATATTTTTTTTTCCTTAAAGGATAAGAGTAAAAAAAAATATAGTAAAGGTGTGATAGTGGCAATCGCCGTTGTTTGCATAGGTTCAGAAAAATGGAGAAAATGGGAAAATATCCTTGTCCTGATTACAAAAAGGCCTCACCCCAGAAGTTTATTGGCATAAGACTGAATCTGGGTTCCAGGCATACCAGTCCATCAAACCAGAGTCATTCTCTGTGGTCCTGGTGAAACTTTTTTTACACTTTAGCTATTGTTGGTATCAGATTCTTATATTCAAAAGACTCTGGATTCTGTGCATTTCTTTCATTGATGTCAGGCTGATGTGGAGCATCCTCTAGTTTCAGCATACCATTAAATGTGGAGTGATCTGCCCTGGATACAGACTGTTGCTGAGTCGTCTGGGTGTTGGGAGCACTCTTTGGAGTAAGTCATTGCCAAAGCAGTGGTAGGTCTTCCCTGATAGAGTATTGGATCCTGTAATGTTATAGACAATTGTGGTTGTTTCCATAGATGGTATCCATTGTTCAGGTATGTGTAGGCGATGCCCATTCTTCTGAGGGCTAAGCCATATAATTATGCTGATATTCAGGGTGAAAGGCCTAATTACATTACCAAATTTGTATTCCCATCTCTATTAGATAAGACCTTGTTTGCATCTGTATAATTTTCCCATTTTAATGTGTCTATGCAAAAGAGAAGCAATGCCACAAGATATTGTTGATGCATCTGGGGACCGATGAATAAAATCCAACATTCCCCGTAACTTGGTTCAAACTTGAAATCTATACTCTTCTACCAGTATTGCTTATAAAACAGATCTCAAAGGGGGAACATCAAAAATTAAATAACAAATCCAGTGGGCAAAATTGTCACTATATGAGGATGTTCAAAAATAGTTATAGATGTTAAGGGAATACATCTGAGATATACAAAGGAGATACACATGTTTCTTCTATGTTTTAGAAATAGTGAAGGGGGGGGGTGTTTCCGAGACACCACTTTGGTCTGTGATTTGGGCAAGCGAAGAGCAAATGGAGCCATGTCCTCCCCTTGTTGCCTGCTGAAGCTTCCGACTCTCCTAGAGGCGTTTGTGTCCTAATTGCTGGAAGTTGAAAGTTCGCCAGTCCCCTCCCAGCCCTTGCAGGAACAAGGAAGCATGGGGTCTCTTTTAAATTGCACCTTGCTGGAACTCACTTGCTGGAACCCTGAACAGGTGTCCAGGAATAATCCTGGGGATAGGGAGGAAGGAGAGAAAAGACTGTGGAAGGCAGCTGAGGCTGAAACTTCACCTTACCTTGGCCAAAAAGTGTACAGCATAGAACCTTGCCATGACATGTTGCCTGCAAAAGCTTCAGACTCCACCCGAAAAATTACTGTGAAAGATATGTAATCCATTTTGGCCAAAACAAAAACCATTAGTACAAAAAAATGGTTAAATGTGGGGTGACAAGATATGGGGTGAGGGAGTAAAGGAATAAAACGAGCTCCTAGACTTCTTTTAGATTATGACAAGCAGAGGAAACACAATGATATCCAAATATTTGTTATTGTGTTCCCGCGATTTCCCAATGGACAAGTTTAATAAGGAAACTTTCCTGGTAAGTCATAAAGCCAGAAATTATTGTGCTGATCTTTCCACCTCACAGGCTTGCCTAGCCATGTGGACAGGAAAAGCCCCTGGAGGTCCGGAGGAAGAAGGTAGAGGGGTGCTGGGGTGACCCATGTCCCGCACCCCTTCCTAGGCCTGGTTAAAGAGGCCTTGGCATGGCAGAGGGCTGCCAGACGCCATGCTGGCAGAACCTCCCGGCTCCCAGGAAGGAAGGAGATCCTTCCCGAGGGCTCATATTTTCTATGAGAACTTTGAATTATAAGATGATGTCTAGAGCTATTATAGATTGCTTCTAGTTCCAAGTGCAATTCTAGGTTTTCTCTTGAAACTCAAAAGCTTTGCACAATTTACAAAATTTTGTAAGATATTTGGAAGGCTTGGAAACAGTGGCATAAAGCATTCGGAAGTTTGCTATTTCATCTGTATGTTGTATAGGAGGAAGGCTCATTTTTTTAAACAATTTTAGGACCAGTTGACTTTGCCATATTTCCCACAGCAGGCATCTAACAGTGTACCCTTCCTTTCTATGTTCTCTTCAATCTTATTTTTTCTCTTTCCTTTCCCTCTCAAAATAATTCCAAGATATCTAATATTAACATCTTAATAAACTTAGGATTTTGAGGAGAAGAGAAAGACTTGGAATTTCTTTTCTCTTTCTGTTTTCTAAATGAAGCAGGAAATTTACAAAGAATAGTATCTAATGACTTATACTAACATTGGTTTTTATAGTTACTACACTTGATCTTAGCCAAAAGGCTGAGAAGTGATGGTTTTTATAGTTATATAGCAAAAATAGGTGGCATATATCTTTGACTTATATGTCCTAAGATAAGAATCGCTAACTACTGCTGAATATATATGATTAAATGTATTAACATTTATGAAACTGGATAGTAGTACTAATACTAAGGTAATTGCCTTCCATGTGACTGACCTGGCCTAGATTTTCTTGCCCTGAGCACAAACATGAGTAGTCTCTAAATACAAAGCTAGGAATAAGCCCTTGGCACAGCTGGATGTGACCTCCTTTACCCCCCAAACAAAACACACTTAGTCATATAATTTCACTAACATATGGTACATAAAGGAACCAAACACACTGAATTAAACAAAAAATTAATTTTATTATTAAAGTAACAGTATTTTATAAGATTATTATTAAGGTAACAGTATTTTATAAGATCATACAAATTATTGGTATGCATAAATAGATGTGACTATGCTATATGCATTTATAAAATAAATATATGAATTTTAATATGAATAAAATATGCATTTATAAAATAAATGTGAGTATGTTAATATAAGTTCAGCACTGATGGTCTAATACTGTAGTCCATTATGCATTTGTATACTTTGTCCAAATTTATTCACCCTCTTCCTCATTTTCCTCAGATAAACATTAATATGCCCTATAATCCCAACTTTTTAAAATTATTAATATTTTTTTTATTTTGATCATAGTGGCTTACATATCTTTCACATTAGTATTTTAGGTACATATTAACATTGAATCTGGGGAATACCCACCACCAGGTTTGCCCTCCCACATTCCCCATTCCCTTTCTGCATCCCATATCCTCCACCATCACCCCCAGGCTGCTAGAGTAGGTGAACCCCTCTTTGACTAGCTTACTATCGGTGATCATACATCTGTTTGGTCCTGGTGCCCTCCCTTGTTTCTCCCTCTATTTGAGAGGCTAAGCAAGATAAATTGAGTTATGTGGTTTTGTTTGAGGGAAAGAAAAGCCATAGAGTGGGGTAAAGATTAGGCAAAAAAAGAAAAAAAAAGAATTAATAATAAAATAAAATAAAATAAAGGGTCAGGCTGGGAATTTCTCCACATCCTCGCCTGCCCAGTAGGGCTGACTCCGAAGAACTGTGAGTCTTGTCTTTTCTTTGTGTTTCTTTGTCCTCTGCTGTCATCTGGACTTCGTGGGAGTGGACCAAACTGGTCCCAAAAAGACTCGCTCTCACAGAGGTCCATCCTAGGGCTGAAACACCCAGGAACATTCCATTAGACTGAAAACCGGCTATAGCAAGTACTCTGCAAAGCAAGGTCCCCTGATTGTGACGTCAGGCT
>PVKC010016484.1:0-20775 GCA_004027635.1 Crocidura indochinensis
GATAAGCACCACATAAAATCCATGGTCTTGAGATAAAAAAAAAAAAAAAACGTGGCTGAGAGAAAAGAAAAAAAATATGAATGGAGACAATAACTTCATTAATCACACCAAAACAAAGAAATTGGCAAATAGTAGATAGATAAATACAGAAAAAATTGTTTTGTGCTTTTTGCTATTTTTCCCCTCCTGCATAGGCACAGTAAATATTGGGGTCATTCAAAATATTTTGTAGAATTCTTATATGCAATCCTAGAAGAAAGCACAAGTAGTTTGTCAACTCAGTTACCTTCAAGTATACTGTGTAAAAAAAAATCAGTGTTAGAGTAAATGTACAAAAGGAGCAATATGCTGGTCTAAAAATATTATTTCCCAAAGGAAATTTTTCAAAATATGTATAATATTTTTGCATATTTAGTCAGAGTAACAGAAAATCTGAAATTTTGGAGGTATTTGCAGTTAGTATGTAAGTGACTAATAGTTTTTCTATCAGAATTCTAAGAAAAACACCCACAAATCTCTTTGTGACCATGTCTGCAACAGTATGCTCACCACGGTGACAATTTCACCTCTCCATGACCTCTAAAAACTGTTATTAGAAAGTGGTTTGTTTCACCAGTCAGTTTTGTGTGCTATATCTAAGGAGAAATAAAGTGGAGCAATTTTTTACTTTTGTGAATTGTAACCCTTAATACTCAGAGTAAATATTATTTTATGTCCTGAGTGAATCACATTCTGAGCATGGTACTTACAGCTGCCTATCACTTAAACTTAGTCATAGCCTTACATCACCCCACTATCTTCAGTCAAAAGGTCTGCAGTGAGGAAATGATAAAATTAATTTTTGAGCTACCTCTGACTTTTTGATATACATTTTAGAATGTCTTAAATTTTTGATCATATTGGTCAAAATCTTGCTGAATCCATTTTAAAATTGTTTTTGATTAGGATACAGGATTAAACCAAGAAAATTTGTGATTCATTAAAAAAATTGACAGAATGAATATTATCTCATTTTACTCTTATTTCCTCTTGAGTTTTATTGCTATTTGTTTCATATTTTCTTTTTTTTTTTTTTTTTTGGTTTTTGGGTCACACCCGGCAGTACTCAGCGGTTACTCCTGGCTCCATGCTCAGAAACTGTTCCTGGCAGGCATGGGGGACCATATGGGGCACCGGGATTCGAACCGATGACCTTTTGCATGAAAGGCAAATGCCTTACCTCCATGCTATCTCCCGGGCCCCTGTTTCATATTTTCATTGAGTAATTTGAACTTCCTTATCAGAAAGGCTTAAACATGGGTGATACTATTTGGTCTTTAGAACTACCATATTCATGTACTACACAACTGAAGTTCCAAATTGCTTTTCCATTATGACTTTTGTAGCATGTTGTTGTTTTTGATGCGTTGTGGTGGATTCGCTGACTAGAAGAAATGTGTGATCAAAGAGCAAAGTGAGGTGTGTGATCTCTTTTTAATATGCACTGACCTGGGGTGAAAATGACTCTTCTTAGTCAGAGTCTCCTACAGCTTATCTCTGTTGCTGTTTGATCTCTGTCTATGTATTTTCGAACTCAACAATTAGTAGAATTTACGTTGATATCCAGCAGTGTCCAGCCATATTAGGAAAGCCAAGAGTATCTATCAAGCAAATTGTGTAGGGTCTATAGAAACTAGGGATCTGGAGGGGCAGTCAGACCTGTTTCATCTTCACCAGCCACGAGTACTCTCCACTGAAGTAAATGAGGGTAGTACTCATATTTTAACAAGTTTCACATTTATAAAAATACATATGAGAACAAATTGACTTCTCCTAAATGACAACATTTTGAAAGTTTTTTTAGTAAATTAAATTCAAAATAAAAATATCAGAGATAAAAAGGGCATATATAATAATGAAAGAGTTAATTTTCAAAGTAGTCAGATTCATAAGTATGTTAGCAACAAATAACTGAGATGTAAAGTGTTATAAAAAGCTGTTGGACTTAAGAAAGGAACAGAAAATCACTGATTATATTTGTAGACTCAATTACATTCTTTAAATAATAGAATTATTAGACAGGACATTAATAGTGACAGAGATTTATTTAACACCATCAACCAACAAGGATCTAATTGACATTTATAAATATACCAATCAATAATGATAAAATTTATATTTTTTCTAATGTGTTGAAAAAAACTGATTCAGCATATTTAAATTCAATAAAGTTCAACAGTTAAAATAATTATTTTTCACTGTTTCTATTGATTTATATGTTTTTACTTTGTATATTATTAACAATTGTACTTATGTTCATTCTTTACTTTTTTTTTTTACTGATTTGCTCTCTTTTGGAGGGGGGCACACCCGGTGACACTCAGGGGTTACTCCTGGCTATGCACTAGAAATAGCTCCTGTCTTCTGGGACCATATAGAGGATACTGGGGAATCAAACCGCGGTCTGTCCTAGGCTAGCACCTGCAAGACAGATGCCTTACTGCTTGTGCCACTGCTCCAGCCCCTGTTTTGCTCTTTTAGCCTTTCTTTTTTTATAATTTCTTTATTTAAAAACCATAATTACAAATATGTTTGTAGTTGGTTTTCAGTTATAAAAATGAACACCTCCCTTCAACAGTATAAAATTTTCACCACCAATGTTCCCATCTTTCTCCTCCTCAACCCCCTTTCTATATTCAGGACAAGCATTCTATTTCTCTAACTGACTACCATTGTCATGATAGTTGTTAGATATTTCTCTAACTGAACTCACCATTCTTGGTAGTAAACTTCTTATCATAGGCCAGTCTGTTCAGCCCTCATCTCTATCATTTCTGGGTAACATTATAATACTTTTCATATTTTTTCCTAAATCCCATAGATGAGTGAGACTATTTTGTGTCTAACTCTTTCCTTATACATATTTAACTCATCATAATAGTTTCCATGCCTATCTAAGTATAGGAAAATTTCATGGCTTCATCTTTCTTGATGGGCACATAGTATTCCATTTTATTTATGTATCAAAGTTTCTTTAGCCACTCATATGCTGTTGGGCATCTGAATTGTTTCCAGATTCTAGCTATTGTAATTAGCGCTGGAATGAACATAGGTGTGCAGAAGATATTTTTGCATTGTGGTTTTGTGTCCCTAGGGTGTATATACCTAGAAGTGGTATAGCTGGATCATATGGGAACTCCATTCACAGTGTTTTGAGGAATCTCCATATTGTTTTTCATAAAGGCGGGGCAAGATAGCTTTTGCATCAGCAGTGAATGTGAGTTCCTTTCTTTCCACCTCCCTGCCTCAACTGGTTGATCTTGTATTTTGCAATGTGTGCCAGCCTTTGTGGCATTGTTGTTTTGATTTGCATCTTTCTGATGATTAGTGACATGGAGTATTTTTTCATGTGCCTTTGGCCATTTGTATTTTTTCTTTAAGAAAGTGTTTGTTAATTTCTTCTTCCTGTTTTTGATGAGGTTAGATTTTTTTCTTGTTAAACTCTGTCAATCCCTTGTATATTTTAGATATTAACACCTTATCTGATGGATACTGGGTAAGTAGTTTCTTCCATTCTGTGAGTGACCATTGTATCTTTGTTACTATTTCCTTTGAGGTACAGAAATTTCTTAGCTTAATATATTCTCATTTGTTTATCTCTGATTCCACTTGTTTAGATAGTGGTGCTTCCTTCTTGAAGAAGCCTTTAGTCTCTATGTCATGCACTCTTTTACCTACATGTTCTTCTATATACCTTTTGGTTATTGATATGATATCAAGGTTTTTAATATATCTGGATTTGACTTTTGTGCATGGTGTTAGATGGAGGTCAGATTTCAGGTTTTTTGCATGTGGCTGACCACTCAGTGAAGAGATTTTCTTTGCTCCATTTTGTGTTTCTTGCTTCTTTATCAAAAATTAATTGTTTTTATTTCTGGGGAACATCTCTGAATACTCAAGTCTAATAAATTGATTTCAGGGTCTGTCTTTATTTTTATACCATGCTGTTTTAATGCCTTTGCTTTGTAGTACAATTTAAAGTTGGGGGAAATGATGCCTCTCAGCTTTTTCCTAACAATTGCTTTAGCTATTTTGGGGAGTTTATTGTTCCAAATGAATTTTAGGATTATTTTATTCACTTCTTTGAAGAATGTCATGGATATCCTTAGAGGAATTGCATTGAATCTATACAATTATTCCAGAAGTATTGTCATTTTAATGATGTTAAACTCCCAATTCATGAACAAGGTATGTGTCTCCATTTCCTTGGAGTATTTATTTTATTTCTTGGAGTATTTTGTAGTTTTCTTTGTATAGGTTCTTCTTCACCTCTTTATTAAGTTGATTCCAAGATATTTGAGTTTGAGTAGCACTAATATGATGGAATTTTTTAATGTTCTTTCTTCTACATCACTACTTGTGTATACAAAGTTCATTGATTTTTGCATGTTAATTTTGTAGCCTGCCATTTTTCTAAATTAAATCTAATGTTTCTAGAATCTTATTGGGAGAGCTTTTTAAATATAGTACTTCTAAATATACTAAATATGCTTCTAAGTATAGTAGCATGTCATCTGCAAATAGTGAGAGCATGAATTCTTCCTATCTATCTGTTGTCCGAAATATCTTTTTCATGCCTAATTTCTATGGTAAGAACTTCCAGTTCTATTTTATATAGGAGTTGTGAGGTGGGGGCAGCCTTTACTTTTACCAGATTTTAAAGAAAATGTTTTTAGTTTATCTTCATTGAGTATATTTGCCATGAGCTTGTGGTAAATTGCCTTGACAATATTAAGAAGAGTTCCTTCCATTTAGAATTTGTTGAGAGTTTTTATCATGAATGGATGTTGAAACTTATCAAATGCTCTCTCTGCTTTTATTGATTTGATCACATGGTTTTTATTTTTCTTTTGTTGATATGGTTCATTAAGTTCATTGATTTACATATGTTAAATAATCTTTGCATCTCTGGAATTAACCTACGTAGTCATGGTGTATGATCTCCTTGAAGAGGCTTTGGATCCTATTTGCTGGGTTTTGTTGCGGATCTTTACATCTGTGTTCATCAGGGATATTGGTCTGTAGTTTCAAATTTTTGCAGTATCTCTGTCTATTTTCGGTATCAGAGTGATGTTAGCTTCATAAAAATATTTGGTAGTGTTTCTATTTCCTTTATGCCTCAAAGATCCCAAAGAGTACAGGTTGCAGATCCTCTTAAAATATTTGAAAGAATTCATTAGTAAATTCATCTGGGCCCATGATTATATTTTTGGGGAACACTTTTGTTTACCATTTTAGTTTCTTTAGTAGTGATGGGTTTGCTTAGATATGTTAGATTAATCTGGTTCAACCATGGAAGATTATAGGAGTCCAAGAATGTATCCATTTCTTCCAGGTTCTCTTATTTTGTGACAAAGAGTTTATCGAAGTAGTCTCTGATTATCCTTTATATATCTATAGTTATCTCACCCTTTTCAGTTGTAATTCAATTAATTAAGTTTAAATCTCTCCTTTTCTTTGTGAGTTTTGCTATTGGTTTTTGATTTTGTTGATTTTTTTCCAAAGATCCAACTTTTGTTTTCAACTGATCTTTTGAATTGTTCTTTGAATTCCCACTTCATTAATTTCTGCTCCAAGTTTTGTTAATTTCTTCTTCCTATCTATTTTTGATTAATGTCTTGATAACCTTGTAATTTTATAAATCATGTCGTTAATTATTTATGTAGGTAACATTTTTCTTCCTCATGTGTGCTTATAAAAGCTATAAAATTTCCTCTAAATACAGCTTTTGCCATTTCTCACAAATTCTGATAATTTGTGTCTTCATTCTCAAATTTTTCCAGTTATCAATTGATTTCCTATTTGATTTATCTTTGACTTAACATTTGTTCATAAGTGAGCTGTTCAATTTCCACGTGTTAAATTTTTTCCTGTGTACCTGTTTGTAGTTCACTTCTAATTTCAGTGCATTATTGTTTGAGATGCAGCTTGTACTATTTCTATCTTCTTGATTTAATGATGTATGTTTTATGTGCTAGAATTCTGGAGAATGAACCATGTGTGCTGGAGAAGAATGTCTATCCAGTTTCCTAGGTTTGGAGAGCCCTATACATATCTAGTTGTCTAATTTTTCCATATCTTCTTTTAGAACTAGTATATTTTTTGGTTTCATCCTGGCTGACCTATCAAGGGGTGATAGGCAGTGTTGAGGTCTTGCACCATTATTGTATTGCTATTGATGTTTCTTTCAGATTATTTTTTAACAATTGTTTTAAATATTTTTTCATTGCCTCTCATTGGGTGTGTATATGTTTATGAGTGTGTTTTTTCTGTTAGTTATGATTTCTTCTGTTGATTATTATGAAATGTCCATCTTTGCCCCTTAAAACTTTGTCAAGTTTAAAATTTGTGTCATCTGGTATTAATATGGCTAATCCAGCTTTTATAAGGGAGTTGTTTGCCTTCCAAACTTTAATTTTGAGTCTATGCTGTTATGACTATTCAGATGTTTTTCTTGAAGGCCACAGAATGATGGATTCAACTTTGTTTGTGTGTTTGTTTTTGGGTCACACTCAGCGGCAATAAGTAGTTACTCCTGGCTCTGCACTCAGAAGTCACTCCTGGCAGGCTCAGGAACCATGTGGGATGTCAGAATTCTAACTAATGTGCATCTTGTGTTGGCTTCTTGCAAGGCAAACATCCTAGAGCTGTGCTATAACCCAGCCCCAGATTCAGCTTTTTGATCTATTTTGCTGCCACTTTGTGTCTCTTAAGTGGTGCATTTAGTCCATTGGCATTGACAGTAAAATGATCATGATATTTAATGTCATATTTGTGTAGGAGTTTGGTGTATCTGTTGGTCTGTCTTGTCTTAAAGTAGACCATTCTGTTTGTCTTTAAAGGCTGATTTTGAGTCTGTAAAGCTTCTAAGCTGTTGTTTACCATTAAAGCTATGTATGCTTTTTTCAAACATGAATCTGTGTCTGGCTGGGTGAAGTATTTTATGTGAGGATTTCATTTTGTTGAGTTGTGTTACTATATCCCACCTTTGCCTTGGGTCTTGAGAGTTTCTTGTGACAGAACTGCTGAAAATCTTAAGCATGCTCAATTGAACGTAATTTCCCTTTTTGATATTGCTGCTCTCAGTATTTCACCCCTATCTCTATGATTCATCTTTTTGATTAATATGTGTCTTGGGATGTTTTTCTCAGACCTCTTTTAGCTGGTACTCTTCTGGCATGCAGGATTTGGTTGCATGTACTCTTTACCTCTGGGAGTTACTCTTCAATGATTTCCTTAAGTTAATTCTTCCTGAGAATTTTCTTCCTGGGTCTATGGAATTCCAATAATTCTTATGCTGTTTCCTTAGAGTTTATTGAAGACTTTTATTTTTGTCTGTTTATATTCTTTGAGGATATTCTCCCTTATCTGATCATTTGCTTCAAAGCTTTTTTTCAATCTCTTCTGTTTTATCATGTTGTCATGCTTCTTGCTTCCAGCTCAATGATTCGGTTCTCATCTACTTTTACTCTGTTGGAAAAGCTTTCCAGTGTGGTTTTCATTTCACCACCAAGGTTTTCAGTCCTGTTATTTCAGTTTGTAGTTTTCTCATTTCTAGTTCACCTCCCCTTGATTATTATTTTTTTTTTAATTTTGGGCCATACGTGACTGTGCTCAGGGGTTACTCCTGGCTCTGTGCTCAAAAATTGCTTCTGGCTGCCCTTTTTCTGCTTGTCTGCCTGTCGGTTTGAATCCTGAAGATCTTCCCAGCACCCCCCAAAAAACTGCATTCTGAAGCTGCCTGCAAGTAACTTGACTGTGGGGTTGCTGTCCAATAAGCTGAGCACTCTGGCCTGCAGAAGCCCCACACTGCTGGGCCTCTGACCACGCTCAGGATTCAAGGGAAACCTGCCCTCTTTCTGCCTGTCTGTCAACTAGTGGCAGCAGAAGAGCGCAACTGCTTTGCTTCACATTGCGGCCGTGCACTCTTACTAACCAATGAACCCCACCACAACACGCAGGAAAAACCACATTACAAGTGTGACAATGGTGAAACCTCGCAGGCAAATCCCATGCACTGAAAATGAAGATGAAAGCTCGGATGATCTAATAAATTCCAACCACCTGCTGAACATCTCGGGCAAGGAACTTAAAATAGCAATATGGAAGATGTTTCAAGAAGTCAAAGAAAGCATAAATCGATCTGAACAGAACACGAAGACAGAAATCAGAAAACTCCAAACTGAAATAACAGATCTGAAAAATACAGTGGCTCAACTGAAAACCTCAATGGATGGCCTCGCCAGCAGAGTATCATCAGCTGAGGAGAGAATCGAAGTACTGGAAGATGCGATGCAGAAAAACTCAACACAACAAAAGAAAGTGGGAAAGAATCTTAAGACAAACAAACAGGCAAAGGAAAAAATACTCAAGGAATGCAAACAGATGAAAATAGAAATCTTTGATAAAAATCAACAGAAACATCATAAGAATCATTGGCATGCCAGAGACCCAGGTAGGAGATCTCCAAGAAGAATCAACTGTCAAAGACATCATCAAGGAGATACTCCCAGAGTTAAAGACTACATGCAATCAAATCCTGCATGCCCAAAGAGTACCAGCCAAAAGAGACCCAAAGAAAAACACCCCAAGACACACCCTCGTTACAATGACAAATCCACAGATAGAGATAGAATACTGAATGCAGAGGATCAAAAAGGGAAATTACATTCAAAGGAGCATCCCTAAGACTTACCACAGGCATGTCACAAGAAACTCTCAAGGCCAGAAGGCAGTGGTGGGATATTGTGACAAGACTGAATGAAATGAATGCCTCACCAAGAATACTGCACCCAGTCTGACTCACATTCAGGTTTGAAGGAAAAATACATAGCTTTATGGATAAACAATAGCTCAGAATCTTCACAAATGATAAACCAGCCTTAAAGGAAAACCTGATAGGTCTACTCTAAGAGAGAGACCAACAAATAAAGCAAAATTACCTACAAAGATGACATTAAATCCGACGACAATCATCTCCATTGATTGACGACAATAAATGTCAATGGACTAAATTCACCAATTAAAAGACACAGAGTGGCAAAATGGGTCAAAAAGATGAATCCAACCTTCTGCTGCCTACAAGAAACACATCTGAATAATCAGAACAAAAATAGACTCAAAATCAAAGGCTGGAAGAAAATCATCCAAGCAAACAACACCCTTAAAAAAGCTGGGGTGGCCATATTAATATCTGATGACACCAACTTTATACTCAGAAAAGTGGTAAGGGACAAAGATGGACACTATATCCTAATCAAGGGATATGTGCAACAGGAAGAAATCAGACTATTAAACATATATGCAACCAATGAGAGACCAGCAAATTATCTGATACAATTACTGACGAATCTGAAAGAAGAAATCAATAACAACACAATAATGTGGGAGAACTCAACGCGGCCCTATCAACACTTGATAGGTCAACCAGACTGAAACCCAACAAAAACATACTAGCCCTTAAAAGAGTAATGGAAGAAAGAGGACTACTAGATATATATAGGACGCTCCATCACAAAAAACCTGAATACATATTCTTCTCCAATGTACATGGGTCATTCTCCAGGATAGACTACATGCTGACACATAAAACATACCTCCATAAAATCAAGAGGATAGAAATCTCACAGGTCTACCTTTGCTGACCACAAGGCTCTAAAATTAGATGTGAACTACAAAGCCACACAGAAGAAACATTTTAACAATTGAAAATTAAACACCCTGCTACTGAACAACCAGTGGGTCCGAGATGAAATCAAAAAGGAAATCAATACTTTCCTGGAAACACATGATAATGAAGACACAAACTGACAGAATCTATGGGACACAGCAAAAGCGTTCCTGAGAGGAAAATTTTATAGCTCTACAAGCACACATCAGGAAGGAAGAAGGGGCATACCTGAAAACTTAATGACACAGCTCAAAAAATTAGAAAATGACCAACAAAAGGGACCAAAAATAGGGAGACAGAAGGAAATAACAAAGCTGAAAGCAGAACTCAATGAAGTGGAAAACCAAATAAGAATTCGAAAGATCAACAAAAGCAGAAGTTGGTTCTTTGAAAAAATAAACAAGATTGATAGGCTACTGGCAAAACTCACAAAGAAAGAGAGAGAAAAAATATGATAACCCGTATTAAAAATGAAAAGGATGATCAGAGACTACTTTGAGAAACTTTATGTTACTAAACATGAGAACCTAGAAGAAATGGAAAAATTCTTGGACAGTTATAACCTTCCACATGTAAGTAAGGAGGATGTAGAATATATTAACTCCCCCATCGCCACTGAGGAAATTGAAAGTGTAATCAAACATCTGCCCAAAAAGAAAAGCCCAGGTCCAGATGGATTTCCTAATGCATTTTTTCAAATCTTTCAAGAGGGACTACTATCAATTCTAGCCAGGCTCTACCATGAAATTGAAGATATGGGTACACTCCCAAACAGCTTTTATGAAGACAACGTCACCTTGATACCAAAACCGGACAGAGTTGCTGTCAAAAAAGAAAATTACAGACCAATATCCCTGATGAACGCTGATGCAAAGATCTTCAACAAAATACTGGAAAATAGGATCCAATGTATCATCAAGAAGATCATACATTATGACCAAGTAGGTTTCATCCCAGGAATGCAAGGATGGTTTAATATCCGTAAATCTATCAACATCATACACAACATCAACAAGAAGAAAAAGAAAAATCACATGATCATATCAATAGACGCAGAAAAAAGCATTTGACAAGGTCCAACACCCATTCTTGATCAAAACTCTGAGCAAGATGGGAATAGAAGGAACCTTTCTCAATCTAGTTGAAGCCATCTACCACAAGCCAATGGCAAATATTATCCTCAATGGAGAAAAACTAAAAACCTTTCCTCTAAATTCTGGTACAAGATAAGGCTGTCCGCTCTCACCCCTCCTCTTCAACATAGTACTGGAGTTCTTGCTATAGCGATCAGAAAAGAAAAAGATAGCAAGGGAATCCAGATAGAAAAGGAATAAGTCAAGCTCTCACTGTTTGCAGACGACATGATACTCTACTTAGAAAACCCTAAAGACTCTACCAAAAAGATTCTAGAAACAATAGACTCATATAGCAGGGTGGCAGGCTACAAAATTAACACACAGAAATCAATGGCCTTTTTACACACCAATATAGGGAAGAGACGGAAGTCAAGAAGGCAATCCCATTCACAGTAGTAGCACACAAACTCAAATATCTTGGATCAACTTGAACAAAGACATGAAGGACCTATATAAAGAAAACTATAAAGCCCTCCTCCAAGAAATAAGAGAGGACACACGGAAATGGAAACACATACCCTGCTCATGGATTGGCAGGATTAACATCATTAAAATGGCAATACTCCCCAAAGCATTATACAGATTTAATGCAATTCCCTTAAAAATACCCATGACATTCTTCAAAGAAGTGGATCAAACACTTATGAAGTTCATCTGGAACAATAAACACCCTCGAATAGCTAAAGCACTCCTAGGGAAAAGGAAAATGGGAGGCATTACTCTTCCCAACTTTAAACTGTACTACCAAGCAATAGTTATCAAAACAGTATGGTATTGGAATAAAGACAGACCCTCAGATCAGTAGAATAGGCTTGAGTTCTCAGACATTGTCCCCCAGACATAGAATTACCTAATTATTGACAAAGAAGCAAAAAATCCTAAATGGAGCAGGGAGGGCCTCTTCAACAAGTGGTGCTGGCACAACTGGTTAGTCACTTGCACAAAAGCGAACATAGACCCCCAGTTAACATCATGTACGAAGGTAAAATCCAAATGGATTAAAGACCTTGACATATCAGATCTGATACCATAAGGTATATAGAACAACACGTTGGTAAAAACACTCCATGACATTGAAACTAAAGATATCTTCAAGGAGAAAACTGCACTTTCCAGACAAGTGGAAGCAGAGATCAACAGATGGGAATACATTAAGCTGAGAAGCTTCTGCACCTCAAAAGAAATAGTGCCCAGGATACTAGAGCCACCCACCGAGTGGGAGAAACTATTCACTCTACACCCATCAGATAAGGGGCTAATATCCAAAATATACAGGGCACTGAAGGAACTTCACAAGAAAAATACATCTAACCACATCAAAAATTGGGGAGAAGAAATGAACAGACACTTTGATAAAAAAAGAAATACAAATGGCTAAAAGGCACATGAAAAAATGATCCTCATCACTAATCATCAGGGAGATGCAAATCAAAACAACGATGAGATACCACAGAGATTGGCGCACATCACAAAGAATGAGAATAATCAGTGCTGGCGGGGATGTGGAGAGAAAGGAACTCTTATCCACTGCTGGTGGGAATGCTGTTTAGTCCAACCTCTATGGAAAGCAATATGGAGATTTCTCCAAAATCTGGAAATTGAGCTCCCATTCGACCCAGCTATTCCACTCCTAGGGATATACCCTAAGAACACAAAAATTCAATACAAAAACCCCTTCCTCACACCTATATTTATTGCAGCACTATTCACAATATCTAGGCTCTGGAAACAACCAAGTTGCCCTTCAATAGACAAATGGCTAATGAAACTGTGGTACATATACACAATGGAATATTATGCATCTGTCAGGAGAGATAAAGTCATGAAGTTTTCCTATACATGGATATACGTGGAATCTGCCATGCTGAGTGAAATAAGTCAGAGGGAGAGAGAGACGCAGAATAGTCTCATCTATGGATTTTAAAGAAAATAAAAGTCATCTTTGCAACAATCAACAGACAATGAGAGGAGGGCTGGAACTTCCAACTCACTTCATGAAGCTCACCACAAAGAGTGGTGAGTGTAGTTATAAAAATAACTACACAGAAAACTACCATAATCATGTGAATAAATGAAAGAACTGGAAAGCCTGTCTGGAGTACAGGTTATGGTGGGGTGGGAGGGAGGGAATCTTGGGACATTGGTGGTGGCAATGGTGCACTGGTGAGGGGGGTGTTCTTTACATGACCGAAACCTAACCACAATCATATATGTAATCAAAATGTTTAAATAAAGAAAAAAGATATTAATAATAAAAAATAAACTGAGTATTTCACAAAAAAATTGCTTCTGGCTCAGGGTGCATATGATATGCCAGGAATCAAATGTGCATTTATTCTGGGTCAGCTGCATGCAAAGCAGATGCCCTGACACTATGCTACCACTCTAGTCCATCCTCTTGATTTTTATATGTGGTTCATTTAGCTCATTCCATAATTTCTTTAAATCTATGAAAATACACCATACTTCTTCTCTAGACTTCTTATCTGAGAGACTAAATAAGTTTTTGGCACTTTTTGGGTCATCAATGCTGCCATCTTCATTCTTTATGCATGATGTTGTCCTGCAATGTTTCCCTATTGTCATGCTTGTAATTTTCTGTATGTTTTCTGTATGTTGTGCTGGGGATCAATGACAAGGTTATATTGTGGCCATGGAAAAAAGCACAGGGGTCAGGCTCCTGTGTGTCCTCCGTGGGCATGGGCAGCTCATTTATGCCGACATGGCTTCCGCAGGCTCTTTGGGCTAGATTGGTCCCACCACTGACAGCTGTGAATTTTGAATGGCTGCCGCATTCAAAAGTGTGTGGCAGGGATCAGGCTCAAAATGGATTTAAATTCACCTAGTGTTAAGAAAGAAAAGAAATAACAGAAAAATCAACTAGCAACAAATTGCTTAGCAAAGCTTCTATGACTTAATGACCTCATTTTCTGATACAATGATTTTCATAAATTGTTTTATTACTGCATTTTGGGGGACACGCTCAGGGATGCTAAGAGTTACACTTGGTCTAGGATCTTATATCAGAAATCAATTCCGGCAGGCTTGTAGAACCATATGGGATACCTGGGATCAAACCTGAGTCAGTTGTGGGCAAGGCAAAAGTCCTGTCCACTATACTCAGACCCTGTACTATTTTAATTTTTATTATTATTTTTTAATTAAAAATGTTGTGTCCCCCAATTCACAATACAGACCAGTCAAAGGGACTGGGTTGAGGTGTATATGGGGTGCATTTACTGTACCTCCTCTTTTTATACAGTCAGTGTAAAGAACACAGTCTGTGGTAAGAATTGGGAGGCCTTATCTTTTTTTTGATATATATATGTATATATATTTTTTACACAAAAAAAATCCTTCACCAGGGCAACATTCCCATGACCAATATCCAAAGAGTCCTTTATTATTTTTTAAATAAATTTTTATTGTGACCAAAATGCATTACAAATCTTTCACAGAATTATTTATAGTACATAGTGACAATGAATGAGGGACATTCCTACCACCAGTGTTGTCCTCACTCCACCCCTGTTTCCAGCATGCATCCCATATCTCCCCCCTTTTGCCCCCAGAATATTAGTGTAACTGGTCTCCACTTTACAGCTTGTTTTAGATTGGGTATCTGTTTTGTTGTCATTGACTTTGGGTTTGGTGTTCAAGTCTGATCATTTTTTCTTTTCACTACATGTTCATATGACCGATACTGGTATCATCCTTCCCTCCCCCTCAATTTATGAGGCTGAATGATTCAAGTTATGTGATTCTTTTGGAGATAAAATGATTTTATTTCCGCTTACTAGTAAATAAGCAATTTAAAAATAGTATTTCATACTGCCAGAGGTTTGGGAATAGTGGAAATTTTAGGACAATGGTGGTGGTAATTTTACATTAGTAGTGGGAGTGGTATCTGAAACCATGCCCTACAAAACCTGCAATATCAAATATAAAGCTTGGAATTCCTGGACCAAATATATTATGAGAAACTATATATTATTTTTAAATAAAGTAATTTGTGAAAAAAAAGGAACTTACTTATAAGATTCTTATTCTATGACTTAGATTGTGAGCATTATGATAATGAAAGACTGCCTGAACATAGAAACATGAAAGTAGGACTAAAATGGTCTGTGATAGTTTGTGTGAAGCATGCAAATTAAATATGATAGAATCTATTTATCTCCTTATGAAATATGTAGTATAACTTCTCTTTTTCTCAATTTTAATCACATCAAAATACTACATTTTTTCTAAGGCTTAACTTTGAAGAATGCATTTATGAAGAATGAAGAATGACTAATCTCAACCAAGATTTGAGGCGTGTCCTCTGGACAACACAACAAAGCTGCTATTTCTTCTTCATATTCCCAAATGAGACAAAGGTACAGAAATACAAACTGTTCATTTATGTTCTTCTTTTGGCTATACAAAATAAATCTCTTGACGCATCCTTAGATAGTTAGGTTTTAGAAATAAAATCTGAGATTTATAGTCATAACCAAAGCATTTCTAGTAGAATTTCTAGATTCCCTTCAGATTACTTTAGAAAGAGCTGTTTCTGGGGCCAGAAAAATACTACAGTGGAAAGGGGTTTTCCTTGCATGTGGCCCATCTGGATTTAATCCCCTGCATCCTATATGGTCCCCAGAGACTGCCGGGGTAATTTCTGAGTGCAGAACCAGGAGTAACCCCTGAATGCTTCGGATGTATACTAAAAACAAATAGATAAAACAAAAACAACAGAAAGAACTATTTTATTTGTTTCTAAGTTTTCATTGCACAGAGGCTTAAAATAAAGTTAGGCATGCCTTGGTAGGGGACAAAGATGGTATGTTCCTGGGGAAACTTCTTGAGATAAAGTCAAGAACCTTCTCATTCAGAATTAAACACCAGCATACTGTTATGGATGTGTGGCAGAAAGGAAGAATATTTACTGAATTAATATGTAGAGGGTTGAATATATTCTGGAAAAAACTTATAATATTATAATAGAAGATCTTGATCGATTTCAATCTCTGTAATCACTCATAGCTAGAAATCTCATATGTATTATACATTGTCTTTTAATCATCGAATTAATTTTTTATGTTGGCAGCTACTTTCAGTTACTTAATCTTTCAAAATAACTCTGTTAAAAATTTTTATGTCGGGGCCCGAGAGATAGCATGGAGGTAAGGCGTTTGCCTTTCATGCAAAAGGTCATCGGTTCGAATTCTGGTGCCCCATATGGTCCCCCGTGCCTGCCCCAGGAGCAATTTCTGAGCATGGAGCCAGGAGTAACCCCTGAGCACTGCCGGGTGTGACCCAAAAACCAAAAAAAAAAATAATTATGTCATAGACAGTGGTTTGAAAATTATCGCTGCTTCTTGACCTGAATCTTTTAAATGGTTACAATAAATTCCTGAAAATACAGCTGAAATAGCTTCCAGTTTTAGCTTTTACTATTGAATTGAGACAGTGTGACTTTGTCATTGCTATATATAAATGATATTGTATATTGCTTTAAGATCTTATCTTAGAAACTGGAAATCTTTTACAACTTGCTCCTTTGCTTTTGTGGCATACTGACAGTTTTTGCAGATGAACAATTGTTCAATATGTAAAGTTTAAATAGTTCTCTTTATTCAATAACTTATTGTATTATTGAATGAATTACAAAGAGACAGTATCCTTTTCACATTAGCTTTTAATCTGATGCTTAGAGAAAAATCCCAGTTTTCTTTCAAATGCTAATAGCATACTGTCCAGATGAAGAAAGGTTATTTTCTAAAAGAATTTAGTGTGATTTGCTTTTAGTATTTTGTTTAATAATTATCTTGTACAATAACAAAATAACTTTCCCCTTACTATCTCTTCTGGTAATTTTGCTAATTTTCTGTCTTTGGTAATTTAAAATATTATTGATGATGCATAATGATGATAGTCCCCTCTTGATATTTCTTGTGAATAGTTCATAAGTGTTTATTTTTTATAAAGAGAATGATATAAATTACTGATGTTATTTCTATATGAATATATTTGGCAGGGAAACTAACTTGGTAATAGAGTGGTAGAATAAGTTGTTCACTTGCTTTCTACACAGTTTGGTATTTATCTACTTGGATGATCTAGAATAAATAACTTTTCTTTGTTTGTTTTGGGGCCATAATGGCTCTGTGCTCAGATATTAGTCCTAGCAGTTTGGGAAATTCATATGGGATGCCAGGATTGAACCCGGGTTGACCAAGTTCAAGGTAAAAGCCCTATCTGCTATGTCATTGCTTCAGTTTCATCTTTAATTTCTTTAAATCAAAATAACAATTCTGCATTGTCATTGTCTTTGAGGTGCTTTGAAATTAAGCCATAGAAAGTAGAGCCATTAAAAATGCATGATAATGTGTTGAATACATGCAAACAATATCCTCTAACATTAAACATAAGTTGAAATTTGTTTTTACATTGTCAGGAAAAATTGAGAAATACATCCCTGAAAATTATTTAACATTTTTAAGAATTTATATTTTGGGGGCTGGAGTGGTGGCACAGGTGATAGGGTATTTGCCTTGCATGTACTAACTTAGGATGGACCACGGTTCGATGTTCTGGCATCCCATATGGTCCCCCAAACCAGGAGCGAATTCTGAGTATAAAGCCAGAAGTAGTCCCTGAGTGTCACCAGGTGTGGCCCAAAAAACAAAACAAATATAAACAAATCCAAATAATTTATATGTTTGAAGCAATTGATGTGGTTTGTTCTAAAATTCTAAGTCAATGTTTCACTTTATAAAACTTTCTAAAATCTTAGAAAAGTTTACATTTCTATGCCTTACTTAATGTTTCCCATTTTTGAAACTTACTTCTTTATCCCCTGCTTAAATATGGTTCAGCATGTTGGAAAGAAATGTGAAGAAATCCAAATTTTAGTCACAAACATGAATAGGCTGGATAATAAGCACAAATAAATTTTATCTGTGTCAATAAAAAGAGACTAACCATCATTACTTTTTTGAATCTTTTGGAGTTGGTGGTAAAAAAAAAATGCTCTTGTATAATGACAAGAATACTTTTATGTTGGAAGTAGAACTTTTAGAAAAAAATACCTGAGTAGTAATAATAATTTTCAATTACACTTTGCAAAAGTCAAGACTTAAAACATGTAGACTAATAGGGAAACTAACAAAGTGGCTACTACACAGATGTTGAAGAAATTAAAAAAAAAGAATGAGAAAATGTAAAAATATAAATGTAAGGCTCAAAGCAATAAGGTAGTGGGAATGTCTCATGCTTTCCATGCTGCAGAACTAGGTTCAGTCTTCCAAATCCCTAGTTTGGTATATAGTTCCTCTAGCCTGCCAAGAATGATTCTTCAGTGAAGAACCAAGTATAAGCCCGGAACACAGTTGGTATGACCCAAAAACCTAAAATAAGAATAAATAATAACTTGAGAATACATTAACTCTTGGAAAGAGGGAAGAAAGAATATCACCCCTTGTATTGAGAGAACAAACAAAACAGCTTAAAATACCCAGAGCCAGCAGCTTTGAAGATCTTGTAGGTGGAGCTTCCAGTAGAGATAAACATCACTGATGGGAAAGGAGAATTTAAGGGAACAGTATGGAATGAACCTATAGATAAAACCAATTTCGGGGCCTGGGAGATAGCATGGAGGTAAGGCGTTTGCCTTTCATGCAAGGGGTCGTCGGTTCGAGTCCCGGTGCCCCATATGATCCCCCGTGCCTGCCAGGAGCAATTTCTGAGCATGGAGCCAGGAGTAACCCCTGAGCACTGCCGGGTGTGACCCAAAAACCAAAAAAAAAAAAAAAAAAAAAAAAAAAAAAAAAAAAAAAAAAAAAAAAAAAAAAAGAAAGAAAAAGAAAAAAAAAGAAAAAAAAAACAATTTCAGCTGCAGAAAAGAATAAATTCTTATGGAAATAGAAATGCAAGGAAAAAAGAAAATATTTGTATTCAGTATTGCACTTCCTATATTGTGTTTCTTAATACTATTGGATATCTCCTGGCAATGTCAACACACATTTTTCCACAAGCCCTAGTATCACAAAAGTGAACTTGGTGAGGTGGATATGGAGTTCTAGTTGATAGATCAATAGCTAGATTACTCCAGTTTTATATGTTGTTGTGTATAGTCTCTAGCCTATGGTAATAAATCATCTGTCCCAGCAGAAAAAATAAAGAGTAGTGAAATTGACTCATCTTGCTATGTAATCAAATAGCTTTATACATAATGTGCCCAACCAAATGTGGTCTAACCTAGATGTTCCAAATACTTAAAAACATGTATATTCTTAAAAACAGACTATGAGTTCCCTTTTTTCACTTAGTCTTTAAATATTCTTATGTTCTTAATATCTCAGAGGAATGTGAAAATTGAGAGGAGAAATACAGATAGACTAAGAAAATAAACTTAGTTGATTTTTCTGAAGCTGAACTTTATGTTGATGCAATTTTTAATTAAAAATAAAATTTTAAATTAAATGTCTTTATTTTAAACACCATGATATATAGAATTTCTCATCGTACATGTAGTTCTATTATTCAATATTTCAACATCAATACCACCACCAAGAATGTCACCATTCTCTCCATTCTTGCTACTGTTTCTCAACTTCTTTGAATACATAGGCAGATATAAATAACCTACTTAATATCGCTTGCTACAATTAAATGGAAACTATTGAAAAAATTTGTGGAATGTGTCATATCTCAATATGGAGTTGTATGTCTTTATCTGAAGGTTTACTAAGCTGTTTATTGATTGATTGATATTGGGGTCGCACTGGCACTCAGTGACACTTTTGCCCATGCTCTTAGAAATCGTTTCTGGCTTGGGGGATCATATAGGACATCAGGGATCAAACCAAGGTTCATCCTGGGTCAACCATGTGCTTTGTCACCAAATCATCCCTGCAGATGTCAGCCACAAAACCAGTATATCTGTAGTCTTGGAGGCTAATTGTTTCTACAGAGATTAGTGAAAAAGTGTTGAGGGTAGGCCATTGTAATGAAAGTAGTTGTAGAGTTGGTCTGTTTATGTAGCTGCCACAACTTCACCAGGGTTGGGGACTTTCTCTGCACCCCTTCTGAAGGTCCCCAGTGTGAACATCTGCAAGGCCAGTGATATATACATCAGTTTTTTCTGTGTCTCTCTTTTGAGAGTTAAATGAGTATTGGCTAGACACTGTGATCAACTCTGGGTTATGGGCATAGTTGTTTGGACTTCTGTAAGTACAGAAATGGAGACAGGGTAGATGGCCTGCCCTCTCTCAAAATAGTCTCTTGTTGATTCAGTCTTCAAAGATTTTCAGAACCACCAGAAAAAGAAGTGACCATAAGTTCTAGACCAGACTTTATACAGATGGGGTAATTGAAGGATAAAAGAACTAAATAACTTACTAAGGGAAGTTTTTGGTGATGGATTTATATTCCTTTCTGGGAATCCTTATTCAGAGGTATAGTTCATTTTACCTTAACGTAGTACAAAATAAATCTAACTATAACAAACCTATTTGTTATCATTATATATATTCATTAGCCTTAATATGAAATAATAAGCAGCTACATTATTACTATGTAAATGAAGTCATTTATTTTCTTTCCCAAAGAAGATATCAAGAGTGAGACCTATGTATCTCTCTCATGTCATTATATTTTCACTTTTGGCCATGATAATTATAGATTCCATGTTTTTATTGGTAGCAAAATGATGTTCTATCTGACTAGCTGAGAAAATACAGTTTCTTAGGATTAGGAATGACTTAAAAAATACAATTGTGTTAAAATAGAACCAGCAACTCAGATCAGTTTGCTTCTAATATTAAGAAATAAGTGATTGGACCTCTCTGTTATCAAATATTGCTTTAAAAATTTTTGTTTTAATATGTAAATATATATAAAATATACATTTATGTATAGCTATTTTGTGAATAGTGTATTGTG